>JAKYLM010000202.1:0-2500 GCA_023634145.1 Thymallus thymallus | reverse complement strand
AGTCAACTCCAGTCCTCACTGCACTCTATACTCCTCTGTAAACTGGTCATCTCTGTATACTCACTCCCCCCTATCTGAGATATCTACTGCAGCCCTTATCCTCAACATACAACACCCGTTCTGCCAGTCTCGTTCTGTTAAAGATCCCCAAAGCACACACATCCCTGGGTCGCTCGTCTTTTCAGTTCGCTGCAGCTAGCGACTGGAACGAGCTGCAACAAACACTCAAACTGGACAGTATTATCTCAATCTCTTCATTCAAAGACTCAATCATGGACACTCTTGCTGACAGTTGTGGCTGCTTCACGTGATGTATTGTCATCTCTACCTTCTTGCCCTTTGTGCTGTTGTCTGTGCCCAATAATGTTTGTACCCTGTTTTGTGCTGCTACCATGTTGTGTTACTACCATGTTGTTGTCATGTTGTGTTGCTACCATGTTGTGTTGCTACCATGTTGTTGTCATGTTGTGTTGCTACCATGTTGTGTTGCTACCATGTTGTTGTCATGTTGTGTTGCTACCATGTTGTTGTCATGTTGTGTTGCTACCATGTTGTGTTTCTACCATGTTGTTGTCATGTTGTGCTGCTACCATGTTGTGTTGCTACCATGCTGTTGTCATGTTGTGCTGCTATCATGTTGTGTTGTCATGTGTTGCTGCCATGATATGTTGTTGTCTCAGGTCTCTCTTTATGTAGTGTTGTGTTGTCATGTTGTGTTGCTGCCATGCTATGTTGTTGTCTCAGGTCTCTCTTTATGTAGTGTTGTGTTGTCATGTTGTGTTGCTGCCATGCTATGTTGTTGTCTCAGGTCTCTCTTTATGTAGTGTTGTGTTGTCATGTTGTGTTGCTGCCATGCTATGTTGTTGTCTCAGGTCTCTCTTTATGTAGTGTTGTGTTGTCATGTTGTGTTGCTGCCATGCTATGTTGTTGTCTCAGGTCTCTCTTTATGTAGTGTTGTGTTGTCATGTTGTGTTGCTGCCTTGCTATGTTGTTGTCTCAGGTCTCTCTTTATGTAGTGTTGTGTTGTCATGTTGTGTTGCTGCCATGCTATGTTGTTGTCTCAGGTCTCTCTTTATGTAGTGTTGTGTTGTCATGTTGTGTTGCTGCCATGCTATGTTGTTGTCTCAGGTCTCTCTTTATGTAGTGTTGTGTTGTCATGTTGTGTTGCTGCCATGCTATGTTGTTGTCTCAGGTCTCTCTTTATGTAGTGTTGTGTTGTCATGTTGTGTTGCTGCCATGCTATGTTGTTGTCTCAGGTCTCTCTTTATGTAGTGTTGTGTTGTCATGTTGTGTTGCTGCCATGCTATGTTGTTGTCTCAGGTCTCTCTTTATGTAGTGTTGTGTTGTCATGTTGTGTTGCTGCCATGCTATGTTGTTGTCTCAGGTCTCTCTTTATGTAGTGTTGTGTTGTCATGTTGTGTTGCTGCCATGCTATGTTGTTGTCTCAGGTCTCTCTTTATGTAGTGTTGTGTTGTCATGTTGTGTTGCTGCCTTGCTATGTTGTTGTCTCAGGTCTCTCTTTATGTAGTGTTGTGTTGTCATGTTGTGTTGCTGCCATGATATGTTGTTGTCTCAGGTCTCTCTTTATGTAGTGTTGTGTTGTCATGTTGTGTTGCTGCCATGCTATGTTGTTGTCTCAGGTCTCTCTTTATGTAGTGTTGTCATGTTGTGTTGCTGCCTTGCTATGTTGTTGTCTCAGGTCTCTCTTTATGTAGTGTTGTGTTGTCATGTTGTGTTGCTGCCATGCTATGTTGTTGTCTCAGGTCTCTCTTTATGTAGTGTTGTGTTGTCATGTTGTGTTGCTGCCATGCTATGTTGTTGTCTCAGGTCTCTCTTTATGTAGTGTTGTGTTGTCATGTTGTGTTGCTGCCATGCTATGTTGTTGTCTCAGGTCTCTCTTTATGTAGTGTTGTGTTGTCATGTTGTGTTGCTGCCATGCTATGTTGTTGTCTCAGGTCTCTCTTTATGTAGTGTTGTGTTGTCATGTTGTGTTGCTGCCATGCTATGTTGTTGTCTCAGGTCTCTCTTTATGTAGTGTTGTGTTGTCATGTTGTGTTGCTGCCATGCTATGTTGTTGTCTCAGGTCTCTCTTTATGTAGTGTTGTGTTGTCATGTTGTGTTGCTGCCATGCTATGTTGTTGTCTCAGGTCTCTCTTTATGTAGTGTTGTGTTGTCATGTTGTGTTGCTGCCATGCTATGTTGTTGTCTCAGGTCTCTCTTTATGTAGTGTTGTGTTGTCATGTTGTGTTGCTGCCATGCTATGTTGTTGTCTCAGGTCTCTCTTTATGTAGTGTTGTGTTGTCATGTTGTGTTGCTGCCATGCTATGTTGTTGTCTCAGGTCTCTCTTTATGTAGTGTTGTGTTGTCATGTTGTGTTGCTGCCATGCTATGTTGTTGTCTCAGGTCTCTCTTTATGTAGTGCTGTGTTGTCATGTTGTGTTGCTGTCATGCTATGTTGTTGTCTCAGGTCTCTCTTTATGTAGTGTTGTGTTGTCATGTT
>JAKYLM010000201.1:0-77500 GCA_023634145.1 Thymallus thymallus | reverse complement strand
GATGTCATATTATGTATATATACAGTGTTGTAACGATGTCATATTATGTGTATATACAGTGTTGTAACGATGTCATACTATGTCTATATACAGTGTTGTAACGATGTCATATTATGTCTATATACAGTGTTGTAACGATATGCAAATAGTTAAAGTACAAAAGGGGAAATAAATCAACATAAATATGGGTTGTATTTACATGGTGTTTGTTCTTCACTGGTTGTCCTTTTCTTGTGACAACAGGTCACACATCTTGCTGCTGTGATGGAACACTGTGGTGTTTCACCCAGTAGATATGGGAGTTTATCAAACTTGGGTTTGTTTTTAAATTCTTTGTGTATCTGTGTAATCTGAGGGAAATATGTATCTCTAATATGGTTATACATTTGGCAGGAGGTTAGGAAGTGCAGCTCAGTTTCCACCTCATTTTGTGGGCAGTGTGCACATAGCCTGTCTTCTCTTGAGAGCCAGGTCTGACTACACCGGCCTTTCTCAATAGCAAGGCTATACTCACTGAGTCTGTACATAGTCAAAGCTTTCCTTAAGTTTGGGTCAGTCACAGTGGTCAGGTATTCTGCCACTGTGTGTCTCTGTTTAGGGTCAAATAGCATTCTAGTTTGCTCTGGTTTGTTGTAAATTCTTTCCAATGTGTCAAGTAATTCTCTTTTAGTTTTCTCATGATGGACTCTTCTCCAGGTTCATCTCTCTGTAGGTGATGGCTTTGTTATGGAAGGTTTGGGAATCACTTCCTTTTAGGTGGTTGTAGAATTTAACGGTTCTTTTCTGGATTGTGATAATTAGCAGGTATAGGCCTAATTCTGCTCTGCATGCATTGCTTGGAGAATTCTACAACCACCTAAAATATTTATGCATAATTCTGCATGCAGAGTCTCAATTTGGTGTTTGTCCCATTTAGTAAATTCTTAGTTGGTGAGCAGAACCCCAGACCTCACAACCATAGAGGGGAATGGGTTCTATAACTGATTCAAGTATTTTTAGCCAGATCCTAATTGGTATGTAGATTTTTATGTTAGAATCTCTCAGATCGTTCACAGCTTTGTGGCACCGATGTTTAGGCTGAGGTATGTAAAGATTTCTGTGTGCTCTAGGGCAACGGTGTCTAAATAGAATTAGTATTTTTGGCCCTGGAAACATCCTTTTTTGGAACACTGTTATTTTTGTCTTACTGAGATTCACTGACAGGGCCCAGGTCTGGCAGAATCTGTAGAGAAGATCTAGGTGCTGCTGTAGGCCCTCCTTGGTTGGGGACAGAAGCACCAGATCATTAGCAAACAGTAGACATTTGACTTCAGATTCTAGTAGGGTGAGGCCGGGTCCTGCAGACTGTTCTAGTGCCCTCGCCAATTAGTTGATATATATGTTAGAGGGTGGGGCTTAAGCTGCATCCATATCTCACCCCATGGCCCTGTGGAAAGAATTGTGTGTATTTATTGCCAATTTTAACAGCACACTTGTTGTTTGTGTACATGGAGTTTATAATGTTGTATGTTTTTCCCCCAACACCACTTTCCATCAATTTGTATAGCAGACCCTCATGCCAAATTGAGTCAAAAGCTTTTTTGAAATCAACAAAGCATGAGAAGACTTTGTCTTTGTTCTGGTTTGTCTGTTTGTCCATCAGGGTGTGCAGGGTGAATACGTGGTCTGTCGTACAGTCATTTGGTAAAACACCAATTTGACTCATATCCCACGGTAGTTATTGGGGTCAGATTTGTCTCTACTTTTGTGGATTGGGGTGATCAGTCCTTGGATCCAAATATTGGGGAAGAGTTAAGGATGATGTAAAGAGTTTAAGTATAGCGAATTAGAATTTGTGGTCTGTATATACTGTATTATCATCTATCCCTCCTCTCTGTCCCTCTCCTCTCTCTCTCTCTCTCGCTCCCTCCTGTCTGTCCCTCCCCTCTCTCTCTCTCTCTCCCTCCTCTCTGTCCCTCCTCTCCCTCTCTCTCTCTCCCTCCTCTCTGTCCCTCCTCTCCCTCTCTCTCTCCTCTCTGTCCCTCCTCTCCCTCTCTCGCTCCCTACTCTCTGTCCCTCCTCTCCCTCCTCTCTGTCCCTCCTCTCCCTCTCTCCTCCCTCCCTCCTCTCTGTCCCTCCTCTCCCTCCTCTCTGTCCCCCCTCTCCCTCTCTCCTTCCTCTCTGTCCCCCCTCTCCCTCCCTCCTCCCTCCCTCATCTCTGTCCCTCCTCTCCCTCTCTCCTCTCTGTCCCTCCTCTCCGTCCCTCCTCTCCCTCCTCTCTGTCCCTCTCTCCTCCCTCCCTCCCTCCTCTCTCTCTCTCTCTCTCTCCCTCATCTCTGTCCCTCCTCTCCCTCTCTCCTCTCTCTCTCGCTCCCTCCTCTCTGTCCCTCCCCTCTCTCTCTCTTGCTCCCTCCTCTCTGTCCCTCCTCTCCCTCTCTCTCTCTCCCTCATCTCTGTCCTCGTCTCCCTCTCTCCTCTCTCTCTCGCTCCCTCCTCTCTGTCCATCCTCTCCCTCTCTTTCTCCCTGAAACTTGAAGACTTGTGATCACTTCCTGTTCAGAGCCCTGGCGAGAGCTTCCTGTTCAGAGTCCTGGAGAGAGCTTCCTGTTCAGAGTCCTGGCGAGAGCTTCCTGTTCAGAGTCCTGGCGAGAGAAGACTGAAGATTCACTCTCTTTCTGCTCTACTTTTTTACTATGGGTTATATATTATCAAGTAGATTACATTATAGTCCTGATAGGGTCAGGGAAGGTTAGGTTAACATGGTGATTTACCAGGTTATTATAGATTACATTATAGTCCTGATAGGGTTAGGGCAGGTTGGGTTAACATGGTGTGTCTGAAGTTTGTCTGAAGGGAGGGCCACTCTGATTGGCTGTGATTCCACACAGGTCCTTTGATAAGGCAGCTCAGAACAGACATAGAAACACTGTGACTGCTCACGCATTATAACTCAATCATCTCTGGTATGATACGAGGACTCAGACCAGTCAGTCAGTCTAACAGAAGGTCTGAATTAGATGTATTAAAAAATATAAGACTGTGGTCTACTCTGATCTACTCAACATACTGATAGATACAGACAGATAGACAGACTGGGTCTGTTATTATCTAACTAACCACTGAGCAGTAATATACCAGACAGACAGACAGACAGACTGGGTCTGTTATTATCTAACTAACCACTGAGCAGTAATATACCAGACAGACAGACAGACAGACTGGGTCTGTTATTATCTAACTAACCACTGAGCAGTAATATACCAGACAGACAGACTGGGTCTGAAGCCTGTATACAGATCATGTGGTAAAGTAGTAGTAATAATGCCAATGTCTTAAACCATTCTAAAGAAAAGATGGCCTAAAACAGTTTCCCCCAGTCAGTCAGCCATTCAGCCAGCCAGTCAGTCAGCCATTCAGCCAGCCAGTCAGCCAGCCAGTCAGCCAGCCAGTCAGCCAGCCTGTCAGCTAAACGCTATTACCAGCTTTATGCTAACAAATGCCAACAAAGTACTAGTGAATTCTCATAGTGGATGCTAGCTAAATAATAACAAGTACAAGAGAACATCAACTAAATGCAAGGACAGACAACTAACTCTCTCAAAAGGCTGCTCACACTTGATCCAGGAGGGGCTTGGTCTTGTTACAGGACAGGACAGGTAAGGACAGGAAAGGACAGGAAAGGACAGGACAGGACAGGACAGGACAGGACAGGACAGGACAGGACAGGAGAGGAGAGGAGAGGAGAGGAGAGGAGTAAAGACATTTCAAATGTCATATTATCATATTATGTATAAATACAGTGTTGTAATGATGTGCAAATAGTTAAAGGACTAACACTCTACTGACACTATAACACTCTACTGACACTCTACTAACACTCTACTGACACTACTGACACTACAAACCCTCTACTAACACTCTACTGACACTATAACACTCTACTAACACTCTACTAACACTCTACTGACACTATAACACTCTACTAACACTCTACTAACACTCTACTGACACTATAACACTCTACTAACACTCTACTAACACTCTACTGACACTATAACACTCTACTAACACTCTACTAACACTCTACTGACACTATAACACTCTACTGACACTCTACTAACACTCTACTAACACTCTACTGACACTCTACTAACACTCTACTGACACTATAACACTCTACAAACACTCTACTGACACTCTACTGACACTACAAACCCTCTACTGACACTCTACTGACACTCTACTGACACTCTACTAACACTCTACTGACACTCTACAAACCCTCTACTAACACTCTACTAACACTCTACTAACACTCTACTGACACTATAACACTCTACTGACACTCTACTGACACTCTACTGACACTCTACTGACACTCTACTAACACTCTACTGACACTCTAATAACACTCTACTGACACTATAACACTCTACAAACCCTCTACTAACACTCTACTGACACTCTACTGACACTACTAACACTCTACTAACACTCTACTAACACTCTACTTACACTATAATACTCGACTGACACTCTACTGACACTCTCCTGACACTACTAACACTCTACTAACACTCTACTGACACTCTACTAACACTCTACTGACACTCTACTAACACTCTACTGACACTCTACTAACACTCTACTGACACTCTACTGACACTCTACTTACACAATAACGCTCTACTGACACTACTGACACTCTAATAACACGACTGGCACTCTACTAACACTCTACTGACACTCTACTAACACTACTGACACTCTAATAACACTACTGACACTCTAATAACACTACTGATACTCTAATAACACTACTGACACTCTAATAACACTACTGATACTCTAATAACATTACTGACACTCTAATAACACTACTGACACTCTAATAACACTACTGACACTCTAATAACACGACTGGCACTCTACTAACACTCTACTGACACTCTACTAACACTACTGACACTCTAATAACACTACTGATACTCTAATAACACTACTGACACTCTAATAACACTACTGACACTCTAATAACTCTACTGATACTCTAATAACACTACTAACACTCTAATAACACTACTGATACTCTAATAACACTACTGATACTCTAATAACACTACTGACACTCTACAAACCCTCTACAAACCATCACATCATCAACTTGTATTGGTTAAATTTTTACTAACATGGATGAACATTGTTCTAAAGCTGTATCAGCAGCAAGAGGTTGTAGTTGGTTGCACTCAGTAGGAAAACTAAGGTAATCTACAGAAGGTCCTACAGAGGGTTCAATCAGGACTCTTGTGGATGAGATTAAGAATGTGAAATGGTTAGAAGTGCGTAGTAAGGGTGATCCTGAAATGTCACTACATCTGTTTATTAAATGATGAGTATAGCTGATAAGCTCCTTTAAAAAAATGCACTGTGATGTCAAACAATGCCCCATGGATTGGTGATGAGCTGAGAAATGTAATGATTCAACGTTATAATGCCAAAAAAGCAGCAGATAAATCTGCCACTGTTTGATAAGCAAATTTATTGTAAATTAAGAAATCTTGTGACCAAGTTAAACAAAGGAAAGAAGAAGGGATTCTATCAGCACAAAATAGATGAAGGGTGATGGGAGAAAACTGTGGAGAACATTGAACGCTATTATGGGAAGGAATTCCAACATGTCCGCCTCTTGTTGAATCAGAGGGTATATTTATTACAAAACCACACGACATCGCAAACTAGTTTCATGAATATTTTAAAGGCAAAGAAGACAAGTTGAGGAATGCTATGATTCCAACTCATGGCTCCATGTCATAAACCCTTATAAAAGATTGTATCATGAAATGAAGGAGAGACAATGCATGTTTGAATTTCACCAAGTAGAAGGGAAAGGATGCTGTTGTCTCTTTCGGATGACAAGTCACCTGGTACAGATCATCTTAACGCCAAATTGAATAGAGCTACAGTTAACCAAATATCTACCCCAACCTGTCATAGTTTAATCAGTGCTTGATGTATGGGGTGTGCCCAGAAGTCTGGAAAGAGTCAAAGGTTATTCCACTACCTAAGAATGAAATATCTACATTCACTGGTCCTAAACCTGCTGCTTGTGTTAAGTAAATTATTGGAAGCAAATGTATCTGTACAAATCAAGGACTATTTCTCATGTAATAGCCTGATAACGGGTTTCCAGCATACATTCAAAGGGCATTCTACAAGTACGGCCTTAGCACAAATGACATATGATTTGTTAAAGAGTATGGATGACAGGAAGTTAGTTGGTGCAGTGTTGCTATATTTCAGTGCTGCTTTTGACGTAATTGATCATGAACTGTTACTAGGTAAACTGAAATGTGATGGTTTTAAGTCTGCCGCTCTATCCCTGATGGAATGTTATCTATCCAGGAGAAGGCAAAAGGGGTTATTTTAATGGTATCTTTTCAAACAGTAAAGATATTCACTGTGGTGTTCCTCAAGGAAGCTGCCTAGACCCACTTCTCTATCTTTACTGATGGTTTACCTTCAGTAATGAACAAAGCCAGAGTGGTAATGTATGCTGATGACTCTACAATGTATAGCGCTGCATCAGAATGTAATGAGCTAACAGATGTACTGAGTATTGAACTAAGAATGGTGTCTGAGTGGGTTGATATGAACATTTCTAAAACTAAATGTATTGTATTTGGTTCAAGATATATGCTTTCTGATGATCCCCAGTTGAATTAGTAGATGAATAGAACACATGTAGAGCAAGTGAAAATGTTGGACGCAGCTTTATCTTGGTCAGAACACATAGATAATATGGTTATTAAGATGGGTAAGGGAATGTTACAAGAAAATGTTAAGAGTATGTAACATCTAGCACTCTGAATCAGGTGATTCAACCCGACACCTACTGACACTCTACTGACACTCTACTGACACTCTAATGACACTCGCCTGACACTCTACTGACACTCTACTGACAATCTAATGACACTCTCCTGACACTCTACTGACACTCTACTAACATTCTACTGACACTCTACTAACACTCTACTAACACTCTACTAACATTCTACTGACACTCTACTAACATTCTACTAACACTCTACTAACATTCTACTGACACTCTACTAACACTCTACTAACACTCTACTAACACTCTACTAACATTCTACTGACACTCTACTAACACTCTACTAACCCTCTACTAACCCTCTACTAACACTCTACTAACAGTCTACTAACACTCTACTAACACTCTACTAACATTCTACTGACATTCTACTGACACTCTACTGACACTCTACTAACACTCTACTGACATTCTACTGACACTCTACTGTCACTACTAACACTACGACACTCTACTGACATTATACTGACATGACTAACACACCATTAACACTCTTCTGACACTTTACTGACACTACTAACACTCTACTAACACTCTACTAACACTCTACTAACATTCTACTGACACTCTACTCACACTCTACTAACACTCTACTAACATTCTACTAACACTCTACTAACACTCTACTAACACTCTACTAACACTCTACTAACACTCTACTAACACTCTACTAACATTCTACTAACATTCAACTGACACTCTACTGACACTCTACTAACACTCTACTAAAATTCTACTGACACTCTACTAACATTCTACTGACACTCTACTAACATTCTACTGACACTCTACTGACACTCTACTAACACTCTACTAACACTCTACTGACATTCTACTGACACTCTACTAACATTCTACTGACACTCTACTGACACTCTACTAACACTCTACTAACATTCTACTGACACTCTACTAACACTCTACTAACACTCTACTAACACTCTACTGACACTCTACTGACACTCTACTGACACTCTACTGACACTCTACTGACACTCTACTAACACTCTACTGACATTCTACTGACACTCTACTGACACTCTACTAACACTCTACTAACACTCTACTAACATTCTACTGACACTCTACTAACACTCTACTAACACTCTACTAACACTCTACTGACACTCTACTGACACTCTACTGACACTCTACTGACATTCTACTGACACTCTACTAACATTCTACTGACACTCTACTGACACTCTACTAACATTCTACTGACACTCTACTGACACTCTACTAACACTCTACTGACATTCTACTGACACTCTACTAACATTCTACTGACACTCTACTGACACTCTACTAACACTCTACTAACACTCTACTAACACTCTACTAACATTCTAATGACACTCTACTAACACTCTACTGACACTCTACTGACACTCTACTAACATTCTACTGACACTCTACTAACACTCTACTAACACTCTACTGACACTCTACTGACACTCTACTGACACTCTACTGACACTCTACTAACACTCTACTAACACTCTACTAACACTCTACTAACATTCTACTGACACTCTACTAACATTCTACTGACACTCTACTGACACTCTACTAACACTCTACTAACATTCTACTGACACTCTACTAACATTCTACTGACACTCTACTAACATTCTACTGACACTCTACTGACACTCTACTAACACTCTACTAACACTCTACTAACATTCTACTGACACTCTACTGACACTCTACTAACACTCTACTGACACTATAACACTCTACTAACACTCTACTAACACTCTACTAACACTCTACTGACACTATAACACTCTACTGACACTCTACTAACACTCTACTGACACTATAACACTCTACTGACACTCTACTAACACTCTACTAACACTCTACTGACACTCTACTAACACTCTACTGACACTATAACACTCTACAAACACTCTACTGACACTCTACTGACACTACAAACCCTCTACTGACACTCTACTGACACTCTACTGACACTCTACTAACACTCTACTGACACTCTACAAACCCTCTACTAACACTCTACTAACACTCTACTAACACTCTACTAACACTCTACTGACACTATAACACTCTACTGACACTCTACTGACACTCTACTGACACTCTACTAACACTCTACTGACACTCTAATAACACTCTACTGACACTATAACACTCTACAAACCCTCTACTAACACTCTACTGACACTCTACTGACACTACTAACACTCTACTAACACTCTACTAACACTCTACTTACACTATAATACTCGACTGACACTCTACTGACACTCTCCTGACACTACTAACACTCTACTAACACTCTACTGACACTCTACTAACACTCTACTGACACTCTACTAACACTCTACTGACACTCTACTAACACTCTACTGACACTCTACTGACACTCTACTTACACAATAACGCTCTACTGACACTACTGACACTCTAATAACACGACTGGCACTCTACTAACACTCTACTGACACTCTACTAACACTACTGACACTCTAATAACACTACTGACACTCTAATAACACTACTGATACTCTAATAACACTACTGATACTCTAATAACATTACTGACACTCTAATAACACTACTGACACTCTAATAACACTACTGACACTCTAATAACACGACTGGCACTCTACTAACACTCTACTGACACTCTACTAACACTACTGACACTCTAATAACACTACTGATACTCTAATAACACTACTGACACTCTAATAACACTACTGACACTCTAATAACTCTACTGATACTCTAATAACACTACTAACACTCTAATAACACTACTGATACTCTAATAACACTACTGATACTCTAATAACACTACTGACACTCTACAAACCCTCTACAAACCATCACATCATCAACTTGTATTGGTTAAATTTTTACTAACATGGATGAACATTGTTCTAAAGCTGTATCAGCAGCAAGAGGTTGTAGTTGGTTGCACTCAGTAGGAAAACTAAGGTAATCTACAGAAGGTCCTACAGAGGGTTCAATCAGGACTCTTGTGGATGAGATTAAGAATGTGAAATGGTTAGAAGTGCGTAGTAAGGGTGATCCTGAAATGTCACTACATCTGTTTATTAAATGATGAGTATAGCTGATAAGCTCCTTTAAAAAAATGCACTGTGATGTCAAACAATGCCCCATGGATTGGTGATGAGCTGAGAAATGTAATGATTCAACGTTATAATGCCAAAAAAGCAGCAGATAAATCTGCCACTGTTTGATAAGCAAATTTATTGTAAATTAAGAAATCTTGTGACCAAGTTAAACAAAGGAAAGAAGAAGGGATTCTATCAGCACAAAATAGATGAAGGGTGATGGGAGAAAACTGTGGAGAACATTGAACGCTATTATGGGAAGGAATTCCAACATGTCCGCCTCTTGTTGAATCAGAGGGTATATTTATTACAAAACCACACGACATCGCAAACTAGTTTCATGAATATTTTAAAGGCAAAGAAGACAAGTTGAGGAATGCTATGATTCCAACTCATGGCTCCATGTCATAAACCCTTATAAAAGATTGTATCATGAAATGAAGGAGAGACAATGCATGTTTGAATTTCACCAAGTAGAAGGGAAAGGATGCTGTTGTCTCTTTCGGATGACAAGTCACCTGGTACAGATCATCTTAACGCCAAATTGAATAGAGCTACAGTTAACCAAATATCTACCCCAACCTGTCATAGTTTAATCAGTGCTTGATGTATGGGGTGTGCCCAGAAGTCTGGAAAGAGTCAAAGGTTATTCCACTACCTAAGAATGAAATATCTACATTCACTGGTCCTAAACCTGCTGCTTGTGTTAAGTAAATTATTGGAAGCAAATGTATCTGTACAAATCAAGGACTATTTCTCATGTAATAGCCTGATAACGGGTTTCCAGCATACATTCAAAGGGCATTCTACAAGTACGGCCTTAGCACAAATGACATATGATTTGTTAAAGAGTATGGATGACAGGAAGTTAGTTGGTGCAGTGTTGCTATATTTCAGTGCTGCTTTTGACGTAATTGATCATGAACTGTTACTAGGTAAACTGAAATGTGATGGTTTTAAGTCTGCCGCTCTATCCCTGATGGAATGTTATCTATCCAGGAGAAGGCAAAAGGGGTTATTTTAATGGTATCTTTTCAAACAGTAAAGATATTCACTGTGGTGTTCCTCAAGGAAGCTGCCTAGACCCACTTCTCTATCTTTACTGATGGTTTACCTTCAGTAATGAACAAAGCCAGAGTGGTAATGTATGCTGATGACTCTACAATGTATAGCGCTGCATCAGAATGTAATGAGCTAACAGATGTACTGAGTATTGAACTAAGAATGGTGTCTGAGTGGGTTGATATGAACATTTCTAAAACTAAATGTATTGTATTTGGTTCAAGATATATGCTTTCTGATGATCCCCAGTTGAATTAGTAGATGAATAGAACACATGTAGAGCAAGTGAAAATGTTGGACGCAGCTTTATCTTGGTCAGAACACATAGATAATATGGTTATTAAGATGGGTAAGGGAATGTTACAAGAAAATGTTAAGAGTATGTAACATCTAGCACTCTGAATCAGGTGATTCAACCCGACACCTACTGACACTCTACTGACACTCTACTGACACTCTAATGACACTCGCCTGACACTCTACTGACAATCTAATGACACTCTCCTGACACTCTACTGACACTCTACTAACATTCTACTGACACTCTACTAACACTCTACTAACACTCTACTAACATTCTACTGACACTCTACTAACATTCTACTAACACTCTACTAACATTCTACTGACACTCTACTAACACTCTACTAACACTCTACTAACACTCTACTAACATTCTACTGACACTCTACTAACACTCTACTAACCCTCTACTAACACTCTACTAACACTCTACTAACAGTCTACTAACACTCTACTAACATTCTACTGACACTCTACTAACATTCTACTGACACTCTACTGACACTCTACTAACACTCTACTGACATTCTACTGACACTCTACTGTCACTACTAACACTACGACACTCTACTGACATTATACTGACATGACTAACACACCATTAACACTCTACTGACACTTTACTGACACTACTAACACTCTACTAACACTCTACTAACACTCTACTAACATTCTACTGACACTCTACTCACACTCTACTAACACTCTACTAACATTCTACTAACACTCTACTAACACTCTACTAACACTCTACTAACACTCTACTAACACTCTACTAACATTCTACTAACATTCAACTGACACTCTACTGACACTCTACTAACACTCTACTAAAATTCTACTGACACTCTACTAACATTCTACTGACACTCTACTAACATTCTACTGACACTCTACTGACACTCTACTAACACTCTACTAACACTCTACTGACATTCTACTGACACTCTACTAACATTCTACTGACACTCTACTGACACTCTACTAACACTCTACTAACATTCTACTGACACTCTACTAACACTCTACTGACACTCTACTGACACTCTACTGACACTCTACTGACACTCTACTAACACTCTACTAACACTCTACTGACATTCTACTGACACTCTACTGACACTCTACTAACACTCTACTAACACTCTACTAACATTCTACTGACACTCTACTAACACTCTACTAACACTCTACTGACACTCTACTGACACTCTACTGACATTCTACTGACACTCTACTAACATTCTACTGACACTCTACTGACACTCTACTAACATTCTACTGACACTCTACTGACACTCTACTAACACTCTACTGACATTCTACTGACACTCTACTAACATTCTACTGACACTCTACTGACACTCTACTAACACTCTACTAACACTCTACTAACATTCTAATGACACTCTACTAACACTCTACTGACACTCTACTGACACTCTACTAACACTCTACTAACATTCTACTGACACTCTACTAACACTCTACTAACACTCTACTGACACTCTACTGACACTCTACTGACACTCTACTGACACTCTACTAACACTCTACTAACACTCTACTAACACTCTACTAACATTCTACTGACACTCTACTAACATTCTACTGACACTCTACTGACACTCTACTAACACTCTACTAACATTCTACTGACACTACTAACATTCTACTGACACTCTACTAACATTCTACTGACACTCTACTGACACTCTACTAACACTCTACTAACACTCTACTAACATTCTACTGACACTCTACTGACACTCTACTAACATTCTACTGACACTCTACTGACACTCTACTAACATTCTACTGACACTCTACTACCAATCTACTAACACTCTACTGACTCTCTACTAACACAATTAACACTCTACTAACACTCTACTAACATCCTACTAACACTCTACTGACACTCTACTAACACTCTACTGACTCTCTACTGACACAATTAACACTCTACTAACACTCTACTAACATCCTACTAACACTCTACTGACACTCTACTGACACTCTACTAACACTCTACTGACTCTCTACTAACACTCTACTGACACTCTACTAACACTCTACTAACACTCTACTGACACTACTGACACTCTACTAACATTCTACTGACACTCTACTGACACTCTACTGACACTCTACTAACATTCTACTGACACTCTACTGACACTCTACTAACACTCTACTGACTCTCTACTAACACTCTACTGACACTCTACTGACAATCTACTAACACTCTACTGACACTCTACTGACACTCTACTGACACTATACTAACACTCTACTGAAACTCTACTGACACTCTACTGACCCTATACTAACACTCTACTGAAACTCTACTGACACAACTAACAATCTACTAACACTCTACTGACACTATTGACATAAATAACACTCTACTGACATTCTACTGACATAACTAACACGCCACTAATACTCTACTGACACTCAACTAACACTCTACTGACACTCTACTGACACAAATAACACTCTACTAACACTCTACTCACACAGCTCATACTCTACTAACACTCTACTGGCATGACTAACACACCATTAATACTCTATTGACACTCAACTAACACTCTACTGACACAACTAACACTCTACTAACACTCTACTGAAACAACTGACACTCTACTGACACTCTACTGACACTCTACTGGCATGACTAACACACCATTAATACTCTATTGACACTCAACTAACACTCTACTGACACAACTAACACTCTACTAACACTCTACTGAAACAACTAACACTCTACTGACACTCTACTAACACTCTACTAACACTCTACTGACATGACTAACACGCCACCAATACTCTACTGACACTCTACTAACACTCTACTAACACTCTACTGACATGACTAACACGCCACCAATACTCTACTGACACTCTACTAACACTCTACTAACACTCTACTGACACTCTACTGACACTCTACTAACACTCTACTAACACTCTACTGACATGACTAACACGCCACTAATACTCTACATCCACTCTACAAACACTCTACTGACACTCTACTACCAATCTACTAACACTCTACTGACTCTCTACTAACACTCTACTGACACTCTACTAACACTCTACTGACACTCTACAAACACTCTACTGACACTCTACTACCAATCTACTAACACTCTACTAACACTCTACTGACTCTCTACTAACACTCTACTGACACTCTACTGACACAATTAACACTCTACTAACACTCTACTAACACTCTACTGACACTCTACTGACACTCTACTGACACTCTACTAACACTCTACTGACACTCTACTGACACTCTACTGACACTCTACTAACACTCTGCTGACTCTCTACTAACACTCTACTGACACTCTACTAACACTCTGACACTCTACTAACACTCTACTGACACTCTACTGACACTCTACTGACACTATACTGACACTATACTAACACTCTACTGACACTCTACTGACACTATACTGACACTATACTAACACTCCACTGAAACTCTACTGACACTCTACTGACACAACTAACACTCTACTAACACTCTACTGACACTATTGACATAAATAACACTCTACTGACATTCTACTGACACAACTAACACGCCACTAATACTCTACTGACACTCAACTAACACTCTACTAACACTCTACTGACACTCTACTGACACAAATAACACTCTACTAACACTCTACTCACACAGCTCATACTCTACTAACACTCTACTGGCATGACTAACACACCATTAATACTCTATTGACACTCAACTAACACTCTACTGACACAACTAACACTCTACTAACACTCTACTGAAACAACTAACACTCTACTGACACTCTACTGACACTCTACTAACACTCTACTAACACTGTACTGACATGACTAACACGCCACTAATACTCTACTGACACTCTACTGACACTCTACTGACACTCTACTAACACTCTACTGACTCTCTACTAACACTCTACTAACACTCTACATCCACTCTACAAACACTCTACTAACACTCTACTAACACTCTACATCCACTCTACAAACACTCTACTGACACTCTACTACCAATCTACTAACACTCTACTAACACTCTACTGACTCTCTACTGACACAATTAACACTCTACTAACACTCTACTAACACTCTACTGACACTCTACTAACACTCTACTGACACTCTACTAACACTCTACTGACACTCTACTGACACTCTACTAACATTCTACTGACACTCTACTGACACTCTACTAACACTCTACTAACACTCTACTAACATTCTACTGACACTCTACTAACATTCTACTGACACTCTACTGACACTCTACTAACACTCTACTAACATTCTACTGACACTCTACTAACATTCTACTGACACTCTACTAACATTCTACTGACACTCTACTGACACTCTACTGACACTCTACTAACACTCTAACATTCTACTGACACTCTACTGACACTCTACTAACATTCTACTGACACTCTACTACCAATCTACTAACACTCTACTGACTCTCTACTAACACAATTAACACTCTACTAACACTCTACTAACATCCTACTAACACTCTACTGACACTCTACTGACACTCTACTAACACTCTACTGACTCTCTACTGACACAATTAACACTCTACTAACACTCTACTAACATCCTACTAACACTCTACTGACACTCTACTAACACTCTACTGACTCTCTACTAACACTCTACTGACACTCTACTAACACTCTACTGACAATCTACTAACACTCTACTGAAACTCTACTGACACTCTACTGACCCTATACTAACACTCTACTGAAACTCTACTGACACTCTACTGACACAACTAACAATCTACTAACACTCTACTGACACTCTACTGACACAAATAACACTCTACTAACACTCTACTCACACAGCTCATACTCTACTAACACTCTACTGGCATGACTAACACACCATTAATACTCTATTGACACTCAACTAACACTCTACTGACACAACTAACACTCTACTAACACTCTACTGAAACAACTGACACTCTACTGACACTCTACTGACACTCTACTAACACTCTACTAACACTCTACTGGCATGACTAACTCACCATTAATACTCTATTGACACTCAACTAACACTCTACTGACACAACTAACACTCTACTAACACTCTACTGAAACAACTAACACTCTACTGACACTCTACTAACACTCTACTAACACTCTACTGACATGACTAACACGCCACCAATACTCTACTAACACTCTACTAACACTCTACTGACATGACTAACACGCCACCAATACTCTACTGACACTCTACTAACACTCTACTAACACTCTACTAACACTCTACTGACACTCTACTGACACTCTACTAACACTCTACTAACACTCTACTGACATGACTAACACGCCACTAATACTCTACATCCACTCTACAAACACTCTACTGACACTCTACTACCAATCTACTAACACTCTACTAACACTCTACTGACTCTCTACTAACACTCTACTGACTCTCTACTAACACTCTACTGACACTCTACTGACACAATTAACACTCTACTAACACTCTACTAACATCCTACTAACACTCTACTAACACTCTACTAACACTCTACTAACACTCTACTGACACTCTACTGACACTCTACTAACACTCTACTAACACTCTACTAACACTCTACTGACACTCTACTAACACTCTGCTGACTCTCTACTAACACTCTACTAACACTCTACTGACACTCTACTGACACTCTACTGACACTATACTAACACTCTACTGAAACTCTACTGACACTCTACTGACACTATACTAACACTCCACTGAAACTCTACTGACACTCTACTGACACAACTAACACTCTACTAACACTCTACTGACACTATTGACATAAATAACACTCTACTGACATTCTACTGACACAACTAACACGCCACTAATACTCTACTGACACTCAACTAACACTCTACTAACACTCTACTGACACTCTACTGACACAAATAACACTCTACTAACACTCTACTCACACAGCTCATACTCTACTAACACTCTACTGGCATGACTAACACACCATTAATACTCTATTGACACTCAACTAACACTCTACTGACACAACTAACACTCTACTGACACTCTACTGACACTCTACTAACACTCTACTAACACTGTACTGACATGACTAACACGCCACTAATACTCTACTGACACTCTACTAACACTCTACTGACTCTCTACTAACACTCTACTAACACTCTACTAACACTCTACTAACACTCTACATCCACTCTACATCCACTCTACTAACACTCTACTAACACTCTACATCCACTCTACAAACACTCTACTGACACTCTACTACCAATCTACTAACACTCTACATCCACTCTACTAACACTCTACTGACTCTCTACTAACACTCTACTGACACTCTACTAACACTCTACTGACACTCTACTAACACTCTACTAACACTCTACATCCACTCTACTAACACTCTACTGACACTCTACTAACACTCTACTAACACTCTACATCCACTCTACAAACACTCTACTGACACTCTACTAACACTCTACTAACACTCTACTGACACCTTACTGACACTCTACTAACACTCTACTAACACTCTACTAACACTCTACATCCACTCTACAAACACTCTACTAACACTCTACTAACACTCTACTGACACAATTAACACTCTACTAACACTCTACTGACACTCTACTGACACTCTACTAACACTCTACTGACACTCTACTAACACTCTACTGACACTCTACTGACACTCTACTAACACGCTACTGACTCTCTACTAACACTCTACTGACACTCTACTAACACTCTACTGACACTCTACTAACACTCTACTAACACTCTACATCCACTCTACTAACACTCTACTGACACTCTACTAACACTCTACTAACACTCTACATCCACTCTACAGACACTCTACTGACACTCTACTAACACTCTACTGACACTCTACTGACACTCTACTAACACTCTACTGACACTCTACTGACACTCTACTAACACTCTACTAACACTCTACATCCACTCTACAAACACTCTACTAACACTCTACTAACACTCTACATCCACTCTACAAACACTCTACTAACACTCTACTAACACTCTACTAACACTCTACAAACACTCTACTAACACTCTACTAACACTCTACTGACAATCTACTAACACTCTACTGACTCTCTACTAACACTCTACTGACACTCTACTGACACTCTACTAACACTCTACTAACATTCTACTAACACTCTACATCCACTCTACAAACACTCTACTGACTGGTCCTGGACTTCCCGACAGGCCTCCCCCAGGTGGTGAAGGTAGGCAGCAACACCTCCACTTCGTTGATCCTCAACACTGGGGCCCCACAAGGGTGCGTACTCAACCAACTTCTGTACTCCCTGTTCACCCATGACTGCGTGGCCAAGCACGCCTCCAACTCAATCATCAAGTTTGCAGACGACACAACAGAAGTGCCAGGAAAATAATCTCTCACACAACATCAGAAAAACTAAGGAGATGATCGTGGACTTCAGGAAACAGCAGAGGGAGCACCCCCCCCTATCCACATCGACGGGACCCCAGTGGAGAAGGTGAAAAGCTTCAAGTTCCTCTGCGTACACATCACTGATAAACTGAAATTGTCCACCCACACAGACAGTGTGGTGAAGAAGGCACAACAGAGCCTCTTCAACTTCAGGAGGCTAAAGAAATTTGGCTTGGCACCTAAAACCCTAACAAACTTTTACAGATGCACAATTGAGAGTATCCTGTCAGGTTGTATCACTGCCTGGTATGACAACTGCACCGCCCGCAACCTCAAGGCTCTCCAGAGGGGGGTGCGGTCTGCCCAACGCACCACCGGGGGCAAACTACCCACCCTCCAGGACACCTACAGCACACGATGTCACAGGAAGGCCAAAAACATCATCAAGGACATCAACCATCTGAGCCACTGCTTGTTCACCCTGATATCATCCAGAAGGCGAGGTCAGTACAGGTACATCAAAGCAAGGAACGAGAGACTGAAAAACAGCTTCTATCTCAAGGCCATCAGACTGTTAAACAGCCATCACTAGCACATTAGAGGCTGCAGCCTATAGACATAGACTAGAAATCACTGGCCACTTAATGGAACACTAGTCACTTTAATAATGTTTACATACACCCCCGGGCAAAAGTTTGGAATATTACTCATTCAAGGGTTTTTCTTTATTTGCACTATTTTTTACATTGTAGAATAAAAGTGAATATATATATATGTATAACTGTCTGGTATAGCCTATATATAACTGTCTGGTATAGCCTACATGTAACTGTCTGTTATAGCCTATATATAACTGTCTGGTATAGCCTACATGTAACTGTCTGGTATAGCCTACATGTAACTGTCTGGTATAGCCTACATGTAACTGTCTGGTATAGCCTACATGTAACTGTCTGGTATAGCCTACATGTAACTGTCTGGTATAGCCTACATATAACTGTCTGGTATAGCCTATATATAACTGTCTGGTATAGCCTACATGTAACTGTCTGGTATAGCCTACATGTAACTGTCTGGTATAGCCTACATGTAACTGTCTGGTATAGCCTACATATAACTGTCTGGTATAGCCTATATATAACTGTCTGGTATAGCCTACATGTAACTGTCTGGTATAGCCTACATGTAACTGTCTGGTATAGCCTACATGTAACTGTCTGGTATAGCCTACATGTAACTGTCTGGAAAGCCTACATGTAACTGTCTGGTATAGCCTACATATAACTGTCTGTTTTAGCCTACATGTAACTGTCTGGTATAGCCTACATGTAACTGTCTGGTATAGCCTACATGTAACTGTCTGGTATAGCCTACATGTAACTGTCTGGTATAGCCTACATGTAACTGTCTGGTATAGCCTACATGTAACTGTCTGGTATAGCCTACATGTAACTGTCTGGTATAGCCTACATGTAACTGTCTGGAAAGCCTACATGTAACTGTCTGGTATAGCCTACATGTAACTGTCTGGTATAGCCTACATGTAACTGTCTGGTATAGCCTACATGTAACTGTCTGGTATAGCCTACATGTAACTGTCTGCTATAGCCTACATGTAACTGTCTGGTATAGCCTACATGTAACTGTCTGGTATAGCCTACATGTAACTGTCTGGTATAGCCTACATATAACTGTCTGCTATAGCCTACATGTAACTGTCTGGTATAGCCTACATGTAACTGTCTGGTATAGCCTACATGTAACTGTCTGCTATAGCCTACATGTAACTGTCTGCTATAGCCTACATGTAACTGTCTGCTATAGCCTACATGTAACTGTCTGGTATAGCCTACATGTAACTGTCTGGAAAGCCTACATGTAACTGTCTGGTATAGCCTACATGTAACTGTCTGGTATAGCCTACATGTAACTGTCTGGTATAGCCTACATGTAACTGTCTGGTATAGCCTACATGTAACTGTCTGGTATAGCCTACATGTAACTGTCTGGTATAGCCTACATGTAACTGTCTGCTATAGCCTACATGTAACTGTCTGGTATAGCCTACATGTAACTGTCTGGAAAGCCTACATGTAACTGTCTGGTATAGCCTACATGTAACTGTCTGGTATAGCCTACATGTAACTGTCTGGTATAGCCTACATGTAACTGTCTGGTATAGCCTACATGTAACTGTCTGGTATAGCCTACATGTAACTGTCTGGTATAGCCTACATGTAACTGTCTGGTATAGCCTACATGTAACTGTCTGGTATAGCCTACATGTAACTGTCTGGAAAGCCTACATGTAACTGTCTGGTATAGCCTACATGTAACTGTCTGGTATAGCCTACATGTAACTGTCTGGTATAGCCTACATGTAACTGTCTGGTATAGCCTACATATAACTGTCTGGTATAGCCTACATGTAACTGTCTGGTATAGCCTACATGTAACTGTCTGGTATAGCCTACATGTAACTGTCTGCTATAGCCTACATGTAACTGTCTGGTATAGCCTACATGTAACTGTCTGGTATAGCCTACATATAACTGTCTGCTATAGCCTACATATAACTGTCTGGTATAGCCTACATGTAACTGTCTGGTATAGCCTACATATAACTGTCTGGTATAGCCTACATGTAACTGTCTGGTATAGCCTACATGTAACTGTCTGGTATAGCCTACATGTAACTGTCTGGTATAGCCTACATGTAACTGTCTGGTATAGCCTACATGTAACTGTCTGGTATAGCCTACATGTAACTGTCTGGTATAGCCTACATGTAACTGTCTGGTATAGCCTACATATAACTGTCTGGTATAGCCTACATGTAACTGTCTGGTATAGCCTACATGTAACTGTCTGGTATAGCCTACATGTAACTGTCTGCTATAGCCTACATGTAACTGTCTGGTATAGCCTACATGTAACTGTCTGGTATAGCCTACATGTAACTGTCTGGTATAGCCTACATGTAACTGTCTGGTATAGCCTACATATAACTGTCTGGTATAGCCTACATGTAACTGTCTGGTATAGCCTACATGTAACTGTCTGGTATAGCCTACATGTAACTGTCTGGTATAGCCTACATGTAACTGTCTGGTATAGCCTATATATAACTGTCTGGTATAGCCTACATGTAACTGTCTGGTATAGCCTACATGTAACTGTCTGGTATAGCCTACATGTAACTGTCTGGTATAGCCTACATGTAACTGTCTGGTATAGCCTACATGTAACTGTCTGGTATAGCCTACATATAACTGTCTGGTATAGCCTACATGTAACTGTCTGGTATAGCCTACATGTAACTGTCTGGTATAGCCTACATGTAACTGTCTGGTATAGCCTACATGTAACTGTCTGGTATAGCCTACATATAACTGTCTGGTATAGCCTACATGTAACTGTCTGGTATAGCCTACATGTAACTGTCTGGTATAGCCTACATGTAACTGTCTGGTATAGCCTACATGTAACTGTCTGGTATAGCCTACATGTAACTGTCTGGTATAGCCTACATGTAACTGTCTGGTATAGCCTACATATAACTGTCTGGTATAGCCAACATGTAACTGTCTGGTATAGCCTACATGTAACTGTCTGGTATGGCCAACATGTAACTGTCTGGTATAGCCTACATGTAACTGTCTGGTATAGCCTACATGTAACTGTCTGGTATAGCCTACATGTAACTGTCTGGTATAGCCTACATGTAACTGTCTGGTATAGCCTACATGTAACTGTCTGGTATAGCCTACATATAACTGTCTGGTATAGCCTACATGTAACTGTCTGGTATAGCCTACATGTAACTGTCTGGTATAGCCTACATGTAACTGTCTGGTATAGCCTACATGTAACTGTCTGGTATAGCCTACATGTAACTGTCTGGTATAGCCTACATGTAACTGTCTGGTATAGCCTACATATAACTGTCTGGTATAGCCTACATGTAACTGTCTGGTATAGCCTACATGTAACTGTCTGGTATAGCCTACATGTAACTGTCTGGTATAGCCTACATGTAACTGTCTGGTATAGCCTACATATAACTGTCTGGTATAGCCTACATGTAACTGTCTGGTATAGCCTACATGTAACTGTCTGGTATAGCCTACATGTAACTGTCTGGTATAGCCTACATATAACTGTCTGGTATAGCCTACATGTAACTGTCTGGTATAGCCTACATGTAACTGTCTGGTATAGCCTACATGTAACTGTCTGGTATAGCCTACATATAACTGTCTGGTATAGCCTACATGTAACTGTCTGCTATAGCCTACATGTAACTGTCTGGTATAGCCTACATATAACTGTCTGGTATAGCCTACATGTAACTGTCTGGTATAGCCTACATGTAACTGTCTGGTATAGCCTACATGTAACTGTCTGGTATAGCCTACATATAACTGTCTGGTATAGCCTACATGTAACTGTCTGGTATAGCCTACATGTAACTGTCTGGTATAGCCTACATGTAACTGTCTGGTATAGCCTACATATAACTGTCTGGTATAGCCTACATGTAACTGTCTGGTATAGCCTACATATAACTGTCTGGTATAGCCTACATGTAACTGTCTGGTATAGCCTACATGTAACTGTCTGGTATAGCCTACATGTAACTGTCTGGTATAGCCTAAATGTAACTGTCTGGTATAGCCTACATATAACTGTCTGGTATAGCCTACATGTAACTGTCTGCTATAGCCTACATGTAACTGTCTGGTATAGCCTACATGTAACTGTCTGGTATAGCCTACATGTAACTGTCTGGTATAGCCTACATGTAACTGTCTGGTATAGCCTACATATAACTGTCTGGTATAGCCTACATGTAACTGTCTGGTATAGCCTACATATAACTGTCTGGTATAGCCTACATATAACTGTCTGGTATAGCCTATATATAACTGTCTGGTATAGCCTACATATAACTGTCTGGTATAGCCTACATGTAACTGTCTGGTATAGCCTATATATAACTGTCTGGTATAGCCTACATGTAACTGTCTGGTATAGCCTACATGTAACTGTCTGGTATAGCCTACATGTAACTGTCTGGTATAGCCTACATGTAACTGTCTGGTATAGCCTACATGTAACTGTCTGGTATAGCCTACATACTCCTACTGTGCTGCTGGGTAAAACACGACTGATACAATATGAAGGGAGTCCTGTCTTCAGATCTCCAGTGTGTCATTTCAAACTAGGTGACAAACTGAGGCTAGTCAGAGAATAATACGTTATTACTGATTAGAAATATATACTGTATACTGCACATCATTATTATATACAGTAGAACAACCTAGCTAGTGTCTACAGCTGTGGTAGCCAACCTTTATACCAGAACCCCGACCCTTATAAAATCGTTGTAAAAGTGTTAAAGTCGTCTGTTCAGTCTTACTGAGGTGGAACCGGAGGAGGTTGCTATGTAGACCTTGATCACCATGTCGCCGAGGCTCCAGCAGTAATAATGTGGGTTTCACAGCGATAACTCCCAGAACCACTTCCTCCCGTCCGGTTCTGAACGATCCGCCCCTCCTCTCTCTCTCTCGTTCTCTTTCTAGTCTTTCATACCCTCCGTTTCTCGTTGAATCGTGTGACCGTGACTTGATCAATGGCAAAAAGTCGACCACAGACTCAATAGCCTAAAGGCGTGGACGTAAAGAGTCAGGAACTGTAACTTTCAAGAGGAAAGGGTTACCTAGTCTGTCCAGTCAATGTGATGTCTGATCTAGTTGAACGTTGAGCTCCACTTAGTGTCTGAATGTAACCTAGTCTGTCCAGTCAATGTGATGTCTGATCTAGTTGAACGTTGAGCTCCACTTAGTGTCTGAATGTAACCTAGTCTGTCCAGTCAATGTGATGTCTGATCTAGTTGAACGTTGAGCTCCACTTAGTGTCTGAATGTAACCTAGTCTGTCCAGTCAATGTGATGTCTGATCTAGTTGAACGTTGAGCTCCACTTAGTGTCTGAATGTAACCTAGTCTGTCCAGTCAATGTGATGTCTGATCTAGTTGAACGTTGAGCTCCACTTAGTGTCTGAATGTAACCTAGTCTGTCCAGTCAATGTGATGTCTGATCTAGTTGAACGTTGAGCTCCACTTAGTGTCTGAATGTAACCTAGTCTGTCCAGTCAATGTGATGTCTGATCTAGTTGAACGTTGAGCTCCACTTAGTGTCTGAATGTAACCTAGTCTGTCCAGTCAATGTGATGTCTGATCTAGTTGAACGTTGAGCTCCACTTAGTGTCTGAATGTAACCTAGTCTGTCCAGTCAATGTGATGTCTGATCTAGTTGAACGTTGAGCTCCACTTAGTGTCTGAATGTAACCTAGTCTGTCCAGTCAATGTGATGTCTGATCTAGTTGAACGTTGAGCTCCACTTAGTGTCTGAATGTAACCTAGTCTGTCCAGTCAATGTGATGTCTGATCTAGTTGAACGTTGAGCTCCACTTAGTGTCTGAATGTAACCTAGTCTGTCCAGTCAATGTGATGTCTGATCTAGTTGAACGTTGAGCTCCACTTAGTGTCTGAATGTAACCTAGTCTGTCCAGTCAATGTGATGTCTGATCTAGTTGAACGTTGAGCTCCACTTAGTGTCTGAATGTAACCTAGTCTGTCCAGTCAATGTGATGTCTGATCTAGTTAAACGTTGAGCTCCACTTAGTGTCTGAATGTAACCTAGTCTGTCCAGTCAATGTGATGTCTGATCTAGTTGAACGTTGAGCTCCACTTAGTGTCTGAATGTAACCTAGTCTGTCCAGTCAATGTGATGTCTGATCTAGTTGAACGTTGAGCTCCACTTAGTGTCTGAATGTAACCTAGTCTGTCCAGTCAATGTGATGTCTGATCTAGTTGAACGTTGAGCTCCACTTAGTGTCTGAATGTAACCTAGTCTGTCCAGTCAATGTGATGTCTGATCTAGTTGAACGTTGAGCTCCACTTAGTGTCTGAATGTAACCTAGTCTGTCCAGTCAATGTGATGTCTGATCTAGTTGAACGTTGAGCTCCACTTAGTGTCTGAATGTAACCTAGTCTGTCCAGTCAATGTGATGTCTGATCTAGTTGAACGTTGAGCTCCACTTAGTGTCTGAATGTAACCTAGTCTGTCCAGTCAATGTGATGTCTGATCTAGTTGAACGTTGAGCTCCACTTAGTGTCTGAATGTAACCTAGTCTGTCCAGTCAATGTGATGTCTGATCTAGTTGAACGTTGAGCTCCACTTAGTGTCTGAATGTAACCTAGTCTGTCCAGTCAATGTGATGTCTGATCTAGTTGAACGTTGAGCTCCACTTAGTGTCTGAATGTAACCTAGTCTGTCCAGTCAATGTGATGTCTGATCTAGTTGAACGTTGAGCTCCACTTAGTGTCTGAATGTAACAATGTATCCAGAAGTAACAGGGACGCGGCGGTCAGAGAGCGCCCTCCAGCGGCATACATCACACACTGCACCCCCTCTACAACCGGTACATCTGGCCCTTTGGATTTTAGTCCACTTAGATAATGGCTAACAGAAGCACATCATGTAAGGCTATATGGTCCTATTTGAAGGTGATCATTCCTATTCCGTCCTCTCTCTCTATTCGGTGTGTGTCTGAGTAGTGGCAGCGAGACCGGCCCATTCATTCCCACTGGGCCGGGTAGCAGAACCACCTACAGGCGTCCGGCCCAGGCGACGCAGGCATTCCCTCTCCCTACATTCATTTAGGAAAGCCGACTAACAGAAATGTCGAGCAAGAAGGGCGCCATGTTGGACACAAGCATGAAGACAAATGTTGATGTATTTTTCGTCTTATTTTGGGAAGAAGTTAAAATGGTGGAGTAGAGACAGTCGTTGTATGATGCTTGGAATATATTTAATTTGAGTTTCATTGAAATAAGACAAATGAAACACAACCTGTAGACTCCATCAGACCATGTTCTCTGTTCGCAGAGCCACGTACTAATGAAGCCCTCGCTGTTGTTTCATGGTGTTTGTTCTTCAGCAAGGCTCCTCTTCCTCCCGTCGCTAGAAGCACTTCGCGCGTAAAGAACATCACCGGCTCCCAAATTGTCCGTGTTCTGCAGCTGCGAATAGCGCTCTGTAATTGGCGGAGAGCACATCAATCATGCGTTTAGCCACACCCCTCCCCGTTGACCAGTGTGGTGGCGGTTCCCGTGTTTACTACACGGACCAGGCAGCAGCACACACTGGATCAACACTTTACAACACACAGAGAAACACTTTCTAGATCCATCAGAAACAACAATCTCCAACAATACAACATGCCCAAGAGAAAGGTACGTGGTTTGGTGACTATTTAGAGAGGATTGTGAAACTAGAAAAGCAGGCAGCTATTGATAGCGTGCAATTGAATGTAGAGAGCCATCCTCTCTCCAACGATTTAGTTAATTATAAACCAATTTGGGGAATTTACGGTATTTATTTGAAGGCTATTTTTAAAAAATATGTAATTTAGGTGTGTTTAAATGAACATTTTTTTCTGATAGCTTGCGGGCTTAAAAGTCTGCTTTCCCCCGGCAGTCTCTGTCCTCAGGGAAGCCAGAAGTCTCTGTCTCCATGTAGTTAAAGCACAACCAGCAGCCATGCTTTGCAGCCCGTCTTCCTCTGTTCTTCGACCTACAGAACAGAAACGCTTCAGTTACCGTCATTTTCCACTCAATCCGCCCAAAATGGGCCCGAGAATTCGCTTAAGTATCTCTAGTTTCAATTCTGATCGTTAAAATTTGCAAAAGTCGTCGTATTTCGATAATAATGTATATATTTTCTCTTTGTTCATGGTCCCAGGTAGCTGCAGTGTCGTGTCTCTACCGCCGGGCGGCGCTGTCGGGCCTTTACTCGGCTCCTCCCCCTTGATTATCCCGTCCCGCGCGAGTTTTCAAATCCTGCCTGAGTTCTTAGAAAGGAGAGAGAGATGGAGAGACAGACAGATATTTAGGGACCCCAACTTTCAGTGTTACTGGTCCAAGAACATATAAACTGTTAACAAAACTCAAATATTACAGTACAGTTAAATCTAGTGGGTCTAAAAACTAGTTTATTTGAACATTATCTATGACATTTTGACTTTTTCCTTGAAATTGAAAAGTTATCTGTGGACTTCCCTGACAGTTCAGAAATCTGTAATTTGAGCCACTGTAGACTGTTGCCTGCTCTTATAAAGGCCAATAAAGTGTTGTTGTGATAAAAGTAGTTTATTTGTCCTCTGCAGGGAGCCGCTGGGGATGCCAAGGAGGAGGTGAGACTGAGATATACAACAATGTTACCCTTATAATTACTATGAAATAAATGAGCACCTATTGTCAGCTCAGTTTCAACATAGTTGGTCTCTGACAGTGTGTATGGTAACATGTTTCCTCTTCCTGTTGCAGCCCCAGAGGAGATCCGCCCGGTTATCAGCGGTGAGGCCAGCTACAATACAGACAGTATACACTACCTTATAACGTATCATATCACCTATACACTACCTTATAACGCATCATATCACCTATATACCAGTTTAGTTATAACGTATCATATCACCTATATACTACCTTATAACGTATCATATCACCTATATACTACCTTATAACATATCATATCACCTATATACTACCTTATAACGCATCATATCACCTATATACTACCTTATAACGCATCATATCACCTATATACTACCTTATATCATATCACCTATATACTACCTTATAATGCATCATATCACCTATATACTACCTTATAACGTATCATATCACCTATACACTACCTTATAACGCATCATATCACCTATACACTACCTTATAACGCATCATATCACCTATATACCAGTTTAGTTATAACGCATCATATCACCTATATACCAGTTTAGTTCTAACGCATAATATCACCTATATACTACCTTATCACGTATCATATCACCTATAAGCTACCTTATAACATATCATATCACCTATATACTACCTTATAATGCATCATATCACCTATATACCAGTTTAGTTATAACGCATCATATCACCTATATACTACCTTATAACGCATCATATCACCTATAAACTACCTTATAACGTATCATATCACCTATATACTACCTTATAACGTATCATATCACCTATATACTACCTTATAACGTATCATATCACCTATATACTACCTTATAACGCATCATATCACCTATATACTACCTTATAACGTATCATATCACCTATATACTACCTTATAACGCATCATATCACCTATATACTACCTTATAACGTATCATATCACCTATATACTACCTTATAATGCATCATATCACCTATATACCAGTTTAGTTATAACGCATCATATCACCTATACACTACCTTATAACGCATCATATCACCTATATACCAGTTTAGTTATAACGCATCATATCACCTATATACCAGTTTAGTTATAACGCATCATATCACCTATACACTACCTTATAACGCATCATATCACCTATATACCAGTTTAGTTATAACGCATCATATCACCTATATACCAGTTTAGTTATAACGCATCATATCACCTATATACTACCTTATAACGCATCATATCACCTATATACTACCTTATAACGTATCATATCACCTATAAACTACCTTATAACATATCATATCACCTATAAACTACCTTATAACATATCATATCACCTATATACTACCTTATAATGCATCATATCACCTATATACCAGTTTAGTTATAACGCATCATATCACCTATATACTACCTTATAACGCATCATATCACCTATAAACTACCTTATAACGTATCATATCACCTATATACTACCTTATAACGTATCATATCACCTATATACTACCTTATAACGTATCATATCACCTATATACTACCTTATAGCATATCATATCACCTATATACCAGTTTAGTTATAATGCATCATATCACCTATATACCAGTTTAGTTATAACGTATCATATCACCTATATACTACCTTATAACGTATCATATCACCTATATACTACCTTATAGCATATCATATCACCTATATACCAGTTTAGTTATAATGCATCATATCACCTATATACCAGTTTAGTTATAACGCATCATATCACCTATATACCAGTTTAGTTATAACGCATCATATCACCTATATACCAGTTTAGTTATAATGCATCATATCACCTATATACCAGTTTAGTTATAACGCATCATATCACCTATATACCAGTTTAGTTATAATGCATCATATCACCTATATACCAGTTTAGTTATAACGTATCATATCACCTATATACTACCTTATAATGCATCATATCACCTATATACCAGTTTAGTTATAACGCATCATATCACCTATATACCAGTTTAGTTATAATGCATCATATCACCTATATACCAGTTTAGTTATAACGCATCATATCACCTATATACCAGTTTAGTTATAACGCATCATATCACCTATATACCAGTTTAGTTATAACGTATCATATCACCTATATACCAGTTTAGTTATAACGTATCATATCACCTATATACCAGTTTAGTTATAACGCATCATATCACCTATATACCAGTTTAGTTATAACGTATCATATCACCTATATACCAGTTTAGTTATAATGCATCATATCACCTATATACCAGTTTAGTTATAATGCATCATATCACCTATATACCAGTTTAGTTATAATGCATCATATCACCTATATACTACCTTATAACGTATCATATCACCTATATACCAGTTTAGTTATAACGTATCATATCACCTATATACTGCCTTATAACGCATCATATCACCTATATACCAGTTTAGTTATAATGCATCATATCACCTATATACTACCTTATAATGCATCATATCACCTATATACTACCTTATAACGTATCATATCACCTATATACCAGTTTAGTTATAACGTATCATATCACCTATATACTACCTTATAACGTATCATATCACCTATATACCAGTTTAGTTATAACGTATCATATCACCTATATACTGCCTTATAACGCATCATATCACCTATATACCAGTTTAGTTATAATGCATCATATCACCTATATACCAGTTTAGTTATAGCGCATCATATCACCTATATACTACCTTATAATGCATCATATCACCTATATACCAGTTTAGTTATAATGCATCATATCACCTATATACTACCTTATAACGTATCATATCACCTATATACCAGTTTAGTTATAACGTATCATATCACCTATATACTGCCTTATAACGCATCATATCACCTATATACCAGTTTAGTTATAATGCATCATATCACCTATATACTACCTTATAATGCATCATATCACCTATATACTACCTTATAACGTATCATATCACCTATATACCAGTTTAGTTATAACGTATCATATCACCTATATACTACCTTATAACGTATCATATCACCTATATACCAGTTTAGTTATAACGTATCATATCACCTATATACTGCCTTATAACGCATCATATCACCTATATACCAGTTTAGTTATAATGCATCATATCACCTATATACTACCTTATAACTTATCATATCACCTATATACCAGTTTAGTTATAACGTATCATATCACCTATATACTGCCTTATAATGCATCATATCACCTATATACCAGTTTAGTTATAATGCATCATATCACCTATATACCAGTTTAGTTATAGCGCATCATATCACCTATATACTACCTTATAATGCATCATATCACCTATATACCAGTTTAGTTATAATGCATCATATCACCTATATACTACCTTATAATGCATCATATCACCTATATGCCAGTTTAGTTATAGCGCATCATATCACCTATATACTACCTTATAATGCATCATATCACCTATATGCCAGTTTAGTTATAGCGCATCATATCACCTATATACCAGTTTAGTTATAATGCATCATATCACCTATATACCAGTTTAGTTATAACGTATCATATCACCTATATACCAGTTTAGTTATAATGCATCATATCACCTATATACTACCTTATAATGCATCATATCACCTATATACTACCTTATAACGCATCATATCACCTATATACTAGTTTAGTTATAATGCATCATATCACCTATATACTGCCTTATAACGCATCATATCACCTATATACTACCTTATAACGCATCATATCACCTATATACTAGTTTAGTTATAACGCATCATATCACCTATATACCAGTTTAGTTATAACGCATCATATCACCTATATACTAGTTTAGTTATAACACATCATATTACCTATATACTAGTTTAGTTATAACGCATCATATCACCTATATACTAGTTTAGTTATAACGCATCATATCACGTATATACTACCTTATAACGCATCATATCACCTATATACTACGTTATAACGCATCATATCACCTATATACTAGTTTAGTTATAATGCATCATATCACCTATATACTACCTTATAATGCATCATATCACTATATACCAGGTAATTACACATTGTCACTATATACCAGGTAATTACACATTGTCACTATATACCAGGTAATTACACATTATCACTATATACCAGGTAATTACACATTAACACTATATACCAGGTAATTACACATTATCACTATATACCAGGTAATTACACATTAACACTATATAGCAGGTAATTACACATTGTCACTATATACCAGGTAATTACACATTGTCACTATATACCAGGTAATTACACATTGTCACTATATACCAGGTAATTACACATTATCACTATATACCAGGTAATTACACATTATCACTATATACCAGGTAATTACACATTAACACTATATACCAGGTAATTACACATTATCACTATATACCAGGTAATTACACATTAACACTATATAGCAGGTAATTACACATTATCACTATATAGCAGGTAATTACACATTATCACTATATACCAGGTAATTACACATTGTCACTATATACCAGGTAATTACACATTGTCACTATATACCAGGTAATTACACATTATCACTATATACCAGGTAATTACACATTATCACTATATACCAGGTAATTACACATTATCACTATATAGCAGGTAATTACACATTGTCACTATATACCAGGTAATTACACATTGTCACTATATACCAGGTAATTACACATTATCACTATATACCAGGTAATTACACATTATTACTATATACCAGGTAATTACACATTGTCACTATATACCAGGTAATTACACATTATCACTATATACCAGGTAATTACACATTGTCACTATATACCAGGTAATTACACATTATCACTATATACCAGGTAATTACACATTATTACTATATAGCAGGTAATTACACATTATCACTATATACCAGGTAATTACACATTATCACTATATACCAGGTAATTACACATTATCACTATATACCAGGTAATTACACATTGTCACTATATAGCAGGTAATTACACATTATCACTATATACCAGGTAATTACACATTATTACTATATAGCAGGTAATTACACATTATCACTATATACCAGGTAATTACACATTATCACTATATACCAGGTAATTACACATTATCACTATATACCAGGTAATTACACATTATCACTATATACCAGGTAATTACACATTATTACTATATAGCAGGTAATTACACATTATCACTATATAGCAGGTAATTACACATTATTACTATATAGCAGGTAATTACACATTATCACTATATACCAGGTAATTACACATTATCACTATATACCAGGTAATTACACATTATCACTATATACCAGGTAATTACACATTATCACTATATACCAGGTAATTACACATTATTACTATATAGCAGGTAATTACACATTATCACTATATACCAGGTAATTACACATTATCACTATATACCAGGTAATTACACATTATTACTATATAGCAGGTAATTACACATTATCACTATATACCAGGTAATTACACATTATCACTATATACCAGGTAATTACACATTAACACTATATACCAGGTAATTACACATTATCACTATATACCAGGTAATTACACATTAACACTATATACCAGGTAATTATACATTATCACTATATACCAGGTAATTACACATTATTACTATATACCAGGTAATTACACATTATCACTATATACCAGGTAATTACACATTATCACTATATACCAGGTAATTACACATTATCACTATATACCAGGTAATTACACATTATCACTATATACCAGGTAATTACACATTATCACTATATACCAGGTAATTACACATTATCACTATATACCAGGTAATTACACATTATCACTATATACCAGGTAATTACACATTCTAAATTAAACCAGCTTGTACACCGTAATAACCTCTGCTACAATAACTACGCCATATTATTAGACATGTATAATAACTATACACCAGGTTATTACACAAACTGATAGACACCTTAACTCATCTATTAGCTATATACTAGCTTATAACACCTTTATAACCTCTGCTACTATACCTCACCCTAATATTACACATTTATAACTTCATAACATCTATTAATATACACAACTCAGCTACAATCAGTTTAACCTCTAATTCCAGTTTCTGAAAGATGTATGATATCTGCTACAATCACTAAACCACATTATCACTATATTATACAACATTAAACGTGTCTACAACCTGATATCACATAACCTCTTATTCCAATGTATTAAACATGTATAATCTCTACTACAGCCACGTGATTTAACATGGGGCCCAATAAAGTACCTATCTACACCAGCTAATTCCACATGTATTACATATTTATCAGGTTACAGAACTCTGACCCAGTTTAACTCAGTCAAGTCCCACTGAAGACCTAGCACCTATTGGTCAGTAGATCTCAAGCCCTAGCACCTATTGGTCAGTAGATCTCAAGACCTAGCACCTATTGGTCAGTAGATCTCAAGCCCTAGCACCTATTGGTCAGTAGAGCTAGGAATGATCAGTGGTTGTAGAACACATGAGACTGATGTTGGTTCTCTCTCTCCAGAAACCAGCCCCAGCCAAGGCTGAACCCAAGGCCAAGAAGGAGAAACCAGCAAAGGTAAGAGAACTGAACTACAAACCCCAGGGCTGCACATTATATACAGAACAAAAATATGAACCCAACATGCAACAATTTCAAAGATTTGACAGAGTTACAGTTCATAAGGAAATCGGTCAATTGAAATAAATGAATTAGGTCCGCAGGTGAAGAAGCCGTATGTGGAGGTCCTGGGCCGGTGTGGTTACATGTGGTCTGCGGTTGTGAGGCCAGTTGGGTGTAAAACGACTTATGGTAGAGAAATTATCGTTAAATTCTCTGGCAACAGCTCTGTTGGACATTCCTGCAGTCAGCATGCCAATTGCACGCCCCCTCAACTTGAGACATCTGTGGCGTTGTGTTGTGTGACAAAAAAGTGGCATTTTATTGTCCCCAGCACAAGGTTCACCTCTGTAATGATCATCCTGTTTTGAGAGAAAGAAGCTTTTTGTGTGTTTTCTGGGATCTTTTATTTCAGCTCATAAAACATGGGACCAACACTTTACATGTTGTGTTTATGTTGTTGTTCAGTATAGAACCACATACTCTAGAGCAATGAAATTACAGAACTACAATCTCAAGAACCATCAAACAGAACAACAGACTAGAACGTCACATTACAGAACTACAAACCCCAGAAGCATCACAAAAAAACAGAACTACAAACCCCCTCTCCAAAAAGAGAAGGCATAAAGTAGTCCTGGTAAATATGAACATGGTTTAGGTCCTGTGTAGCTCAGATGGTAGAGCATGGTGCTTGCAACACCAGGGTTGTGGGTTTAATTCCCACGGGGGACCAGTACGAACATGTCTGCACTAACTAACTGGAAGTGGCTCTGGATAAGAGCGTCTGCTAAATGACTGAAATGTAGATGAGGATAATGTTAAGAATAATGCCTGTCATCCCCCCATCCCCCATCCAGAAAGAGAAGGTTGTGAACGACAAGAAGGAGGAGAAGAAAACTAAGAAGGTAGCAGTGAAGGAGAACGCTGAGGAGAACCACTCTGAGAACGGAGACGCCAAGACCAACCAGGTAATATACACTATTATACTGTATACTACTATACTGTATACTACTATACTGTACACTACTATACTGTATACTACTAAACACTGAGGAGAACCACTCTGAGAACGGAGACGCCAAGACCAACCAGGTAATATACACTATTATACTGTATACTACTAAACACTGAGGAGAACCACTCTGAGAACGGAGACGCCAAGACCAACCAGGTAATATACATTACTATACTGTATACTACTATACTGTATACTACTAAACACTGAGGAGAACCACTCTGAGAACGGAGACGCCAAGACCAACCAGGTAATATACATTACTATACTGTATACTACTATACTGTATACTACTAAACACTGAGGAGAACCACTCTGAGAACGGAGACGCCAAGACCAACCAGGTAATATACATTACTATACTGTATACTACTAAACACTGAGGAGAACCACTCTGAGAACGGAGACGCCAAGACCAACCAGGTAATATACATTACTATACTGTATACTACTATACTGTATACTACTAAACACTGAGGAGAACCACTCTGAGAACGGAGACGCCAAGACCAACCAGGTAATATACATTACTATACTGTATACTACTATACTGTATACTACTAAACACTGAGGGGAACCACTCTGAGAACGGAGACGCCAAGACCAACCAGGTAATATACATTACTATACTGTATACTACTATACTGTATACTACTAAACACTGAGGAGAACCACTCTGAGAACGGAGACGCCAAGACCAACCAGGTAATATACATTACTATACTGTATACTACTATACTGTATACTACTAAACACTGAGGAGAACCACTCTGAGAACGGAGACGCCAAGACCAACCAGGTAATATACATTACTATACTGTATACTACTATACTGTATACTACTAAACACTGAGGAGAACCACTCTGAGAACGGAGACGCCAAGACCAACCAGGTAATATACATTACTATACTGTATACTACTAAACACTGAGGAGAACCACTCTGAGAACGGAGACGCCAAGACCAACCAGGTAATATACATTACTATACTGTACACTACTATACTGTATACTACTAAACACTGAGGAGAACCACTCTGAGAACGGAGACGCCAAGACCAACCAGGTAATATACATTACTATACTGTATACTACTATACTATATACTACTAAACACTGAGGAGAACCACTCTGAGAACGGAGACGCCAAGACCAACCAGGTAATATACATTACTATACTGTACACTACTATACTGTACACTACTATACTGTATACTACTATACTATATACTACTATACTGTATACTACTATACTACACAATACTATACTGTATACTACTATACTGTATACTACTAAACACTGAGGGGAACCACTCTGAGAACGGAGACGCCAAGACCAACTAGGTAATATACATTACTATACTGTACACTACTATACTGTATACTACTATACTACTATACTGTACACTACTATACTGTGTACACTACTATACTGTACACTACTATACTGTATACTACTAAACACTGAGGGGAACCACTCTGAGAACGGAGACGCCAAGACCAACCAGGTAATATACACTATTATACTGTATACTACTATACTGTACATTACTATACTGTATACTACTATACTGTATACTACTATACTACACAATACTATACTGTATACTACTATACTGTATACTACTAAACACTGAGGGGAACCACTCTGAGAACGGAGACGCCAAGACCAACCAGGTAATATACATTACTATACTGTACACTACTATACTGTATACTACTATACTGTATACTACTATACTACTATACTGTACACTACTATACTGTGTACACTACTATACTGTACACTACTATACTGTATACTACTATACTGTATACTACTATACTACACAATACTATACTGTATACTACTATACTGTACACTACTATACTGTGTACACTACTATACTGTGTACACTACTATACTGTGTACACTACTATACTGTACACTACTATACTGTACACTACTATACTGTATACTACTATACTGTACACTACTATACTGTATACTACTATACTGTATACTACTATACTGTATACTACTATACTGTACACTACTATACTGTACACTACTATACTGTATATTGTACACTACTATACTGTACACTACTATACTGTATACTACTATACTACACACTACTATACTGTATACTACTAAACACTGAGGGGAACCACTCTGAGAACGGAGACGCCAAGACCAACCAGGTAATATACATTACTATACTGTATACTACTATACTGTATACTACTAAACACTGAGGAGAACCACTCTGAGAACGGAGACGCCAAGACCAACCAGGTAATATACATTACTATACTGTATACTACTAAACACTGAGGAGAACCACTCTGAGAACGGAGACGCCAAGACCAACCAGGTAATATACATTACTATACTGTATACTACTATACTGTATACTACTAAACACTGAGGAGAACCACTCTGAGAACGGAGACGCCAAGACCAACCAGGTAATATACATTACTATACTGTATACTACTATACTGTATACTACTAAACACTGAGGGGAACCACTCTGAGAACGGAGACGCCAAGACCAACCAGGTAATATACATTACTATACTGTATACTACTATACTGTATACTACTAAACACTGAGGAGAACCACTCTGAGAACGGAGACGCCAAGACCAACCAGGTAATATACATTACTATACTGTATACTACTAAACACTGAGGAGAACCACTCTGAGAACGGAGACGCCAAGACCAACCAGGTAATATACATTACTATACTGTACACTACTATACTGTATACTACTAAACACTGAGGAGAACCACTCTGAGAACGGAGACGCCAAGACCAACCAGGTAATATACATTACTATACTGTATACTACTATACTATATACTACTAAACACTGAGGAGAACCACTCTGAGAACGGAGACGCCAAGACCAACCAGGTAATATACATTACTATACTGTACACTACTATACTGTACACTACTATACTGTATACTACTATACTATATACTACTATACTGTATACTACTATACTACACAATACTATACTGTATACTACTATACTGTATACTACTAAACACTGAGGGGAACCACTCTGAGAACGGAGACGCCAAGACCAACCAGGTAATATACATTACTATACTGTATACTACTATACTGTACACTACTAAACACTGAGGAGAACCACTCTGAGAACGGAGACGCCAAGACCAACCAGGTAATATACATTACTATACTGTATACTACTAAACACTGAGGAGAACCACTCTGAGAACGGAGACGCCAAGACCAACCAGGTAATATACATTACTATACTGTACACTACTATACTGTATACTACTAAACACTGAGGAGAACCACTCTGAGAACGGAGACGCCAAGACCAACCAGGTAATATACACTACTATACTGTACACTACTATACTGTATACTACTAAACACTGAGGGGAACCACTCTGAGAACGGAGACGCCAAGACCAACCAGGTAATATACATTACTATACTGTATACTACTATACTGTATACTACTAAACACTGAGGGGAACCACTCTGAGAACGGAGACGCCAAGACCAACCAGGTAATATACATTACTATACTGTATACTACTATACTGTATACTACTATACTGTATACTACTAAACACTGAGGGGAACCACTCTTAGAACGGAGACGCCAAGACCAACCAGGTAATATACATTACTATACTGTATACTACTATACTGTATACTACTATACTGTATACTACTATACTACACAATACTATACTGTATACTACTATACTGTATACTACTAAACACTGAGGGGAACCACTCTGAGAACGGAGACGCCAAGACCAACCAGGTAATATACATTACTATACTGTATACTACTATACTGTATACTACTATACTGTATACTACTATACTACACAATACTATACTGTATACTACTATACTGTATACTACTAAACACTGAGGGGAACCACTGAGAACGGAGACGCCAAGACCAACCAGGTAATATACACTATTATACTGTATACTACTATACTGTACATTACTATACTGTATACTACTATACTGTATACTACACAATACTATACTGTATACTACTATACTGTATACTACTGTACACTACTATACTGTACACTACTATACTGTACACTACTATACTGTATACTACTATACTACACACTACTATACTGTATACTACTAAACGCTGAGGAGAACCACTCTGAGAACGGAGACGCCAAGACCAACCAGGTAATATACATTACTATACTGTATACTACAATACTGTATACTACTATACTGTATACTACTATACTACACAATACTATACTGTATACTACTATACTGTATACTACTAAACACTGAGGGGAACCACTCTGAGAACGGAGACGCCAAGACCAACCAGGTAATATACATTACTATACTGTATACTACTATACTGTATACTACTATACTATATACTACTATACTGTATACTACTATACTACACAATACTATACTGTATACTACTATACTGTATACTACTAAACACTGAGGGGAACCACTCTGAGAACGGAGACGCCAAGACCAACCAGGTAATATACATTACTATACTGTATACTACTATACTGTATACTACTATACTATATACTACTATACTGTATACTACTATACTACACAATACTATACTGTATACTACTATACTGTATACTACTAAACACTGAGGGGAACCACTCTGAGAACGGAGACGCCAAGACCAACCAGGTAATATACATTACTATACTATATACTACTATACTGTATACTACTATACTACACAATACTATACTGTATACTACTATACTGTATACTACTAAACACTGAGGGGAACCACTCTGAGAACGGAGACGCCAAGACCAACCAGGTAATATACATTACTATACTGTACACTACTATACTGTATACTACTATACTACTATACTGTACACTACTATACTGTGTACACTACTATACTGTACACTACTATACTGTATACTACTAAACACTGAGGGGAACCACTCTGAGAACGGAGACGCCAAGACCAACCAGGTAATATACACTATTATACTGTATACTACTATACTGTACATTACTATACTGTATACTACTATACTGTATACTACTATACTACACAATACTATACTGTATACTACTATACTGTATACTACTAAACACTGAGGGGAACCACTCTGAGAACGGAGACGCCAAGACCAACCAGGTAATATACATTACTATACTGTACACTACTATACTGTATACTACTATACTGTATACTACTATACTACACAATACTATACTGTATACTACTATACTGTACACTACTATACTGTGTACACTACTATACTGTGTACACTACTATACTGTGTACACTACTATACTGTACACTACTATACTGTACACTACTATACTGTATACTACTATACTGTACACTACTATACTGTATACTATACTGTATACTACTATACTGTATACTACTATACTGTATACTACTATACTGTACACTACTATACTGTATATTGTACACTACTATACTGTACACTACTATACTGTATACTACTATACTACACACTACTATACTGTATACTACTAAACACTGAGGGGAACCACTCTGAGAACGGAGACGCCAAGACCAACCAGGTAATATACACTATTATACTGTACACTACTATACTGTACACTACTATACTGTACACTACTATACTGTATACTATACTGTATACTACTGTATACTACTATACTGTACACTACTATACTGTACACTACTATACTGTATACTACTATACTGTACACTACTATACTGTACACTGCTATACTACTATACTGTATACTACTATACTGTATACTACTATACTGTATACTACTATACTGTACACTACTATACTGTATACTACTATACTGTACACTACTATACTGTATACTACTATACTGTACACTACTATACACTACTATACTGTACACTACTATACACTACTATACTGTACACTACTATACTGTACACTACTCTACTGTACACTACTATACACTACTATACTGTATACTACTATACTGTATACTACTATACTGTACACTACTATACTGTATACTACTATACTGTACACTACTATACACTGCTATACTGTATACTACTAAACACTGAGGGGAACCACTCTGAGAACGGAGACGCCAAGACCAACCAGGTAATATACATTACTATACTGTATACTACTATACTGTACATTACTATACTGTATACTGCTATACTGTACACTACTATACTGTACACTACTATACTACTATACTGTACACTGCTATACTGTACACTACTATACTGTACATTACTATACTGTACACTGCTATACTGTACACTGCTATACTGTACACTACTGTACACTACTATACTGTACACTGCTATACTGTACACTACTATACTACTATACTGTACACTGCTATACACTACTATACTGTACACTGCTATACACTACTATACTGTACACTACTACACTACTATACTACTATACTGTACACTACTATACTGTACACTACTATACTGTACACTACTGTATACTACTATACTGTACACTACTATACTGTACACTGCTATACTGTACACTACTATACTGTACACTACTATACTACTATACTGTACACTACTATACTGTACACTGCTATACACTACTATACTGTACACTGCTGTACACTACTATACTGTACACTGCTATACACTACTATACTGTACACTACTATACTATACACTACTATACTGTACACTACTATACTATACACTACTATACTGTACACTACTATACACTACTATACTGTACACTGCTATACACTACTATACTGTACACTGCTATACACTACTATACTGTACACTGCTATACTGTACACTACTATACTACTTTACTGTACACTACTATACTACTATACTGTACACTACTATACTGTACACTGCTATACACTACTATACTGTACACTACTATACTACTATACTGTACACTACTATACTACTATACTGTACACTACTATACTGTACACTACTATACTGTACACTACTATACTGTATACTACTATACTGTATACTACTGTACTATATACTACTATACTATACACTACTGTACTACAATACACAACTATAAAATACACTACTATACGATTCACTACTGTACTATATACTACTATACTATACACCACTGTACTATATACTACTATACTATACACTACTGTTCTATATACTACTATACTATACACTACTGTACTATACACTACTGTACTACAATACACAACTATAAAATACACTACTATACGATTCACTACTGTACTATATACTACTGTACTATATACTACTATACGATTCACTACTGTACTATATACTACTATACTATATACTACTATACTATTAAATACACTACTATATGGTTCACTACTATACAGTACACTGATACTGTATACTACTATACTGTACACTACTGTACTATATACTATTTTACCGTACACTACTATACTGTATACTACTGTACTATATACTACTATACTGTATACTACTGTACTATATACTACTATACTATACACTACTGTACTACAATACACTACTATACGATTCACTACTGTACTATATACTACTATACTATACACTGCTGTACTATATACTACTATACTATACACTACTGTACTATATACTACTATACTATACACTACTGTACTATACACTACTGTACTACAATACACAACTATAAAATACACTACTATACGATTCACTACTGTACTATATACTACTATACTATACACTACTGTACTATATACTACTATACTATACACTACTGTACTACTATACAAAACTATAAAATACACTACTATACGATTCACTACTGTACTATATACTACTGTACTACAATACACAACTATAAAATACACTACTATACGATTCACTACTGTACTATATACTACTATACTATTAAATACACTACTATATGGTTTACTACTATACAGTACACTGATACTGTATACTACTATACTGTACACTACTGTACTATATACTATTTTACCGTACACTACTATACCGTACTGTACACTACTCTACGGTACAATATTGTACTATATACTAATGGATACTACTATACACTGCTATACTATACAGAACTATATACTACTATAAAGACCTGCAGGACATGAGGCTGGTCATAAAGGGACATTAGAAAACATTAGTCAGCTTGATGCAGAGATAAGCTCCTGTTTAGGATAACAGACCTACCAACAGGAATGTCAGGTCTGACCTCTAACCTCTGACCCTGCAGATGGAGGAGGTTCCCGAGGCGGAGAAGGAGGAAGCCAAGTCTGAGTAGCAACACTGCCGACCCCTGACCCCTAACCTCCGACCCCAACCCTTTCCCCAGCCTGCCCCAGTGTTCGTGGTCCCCCTCCAAGACGTATTGTTAAGAGGAATATTTTTATCAATGATTTTATAAGTATACTATCTACTATCCGTACAGATTTTTAGCACAAAGCAAAGCTGAGTAATATGATGCAGATCGGCAGAGGTCATATCAATAAAGTGTATGCAGGCGAGATGAACACACTCAAATCTTTTTTAAACAGCATTTCATTCATGTGTAGGAAGCAGTGTGCCCCCCCACACAGTTAGTTCTACGGTTCTCCTAGGGTTCTACCTTTTAGTCCTGGTTTATTAACGGTTCTAGGGTTCTACCTTTAGTCCTGGTTTATTAACGGTTCTAGGGTTCTACCGTTAGTCCTGGTTTATTAACGGTTCTAGGGTTCTACCTTTAGTTCTGGTTTATTAACATTCTGTTTTGATCCCGTCTGCTCTGTGTTCCCTTGCTTTGTCTAAATGTTCCTGTTTTTACATTAAACATGTTCTAAGCGTGTTGAAAGCGTGTTGAAAGTGTGTTGTCCAATAAGGAAGAGGAAGAGGGTCAATGGAAACATTCCGGACAGTGTGACATGCCTGTCTCCTAGACGACCCTGTAACAGTGACATGCCTGTCTCCTAGACGACCCTGTAACAGTGACATGCCTGTCTCCTAGACGACCCTGTAACAGTGACATGCCTGTCTCCTAGACGACCCTGTAACAGTGACATGCCTGTCTCCTAGACGACCCTGTAACAGTGACATGCCTGTCTCCTAGACGACCCTGTAACAGTGACATGCCTGTCTCCTAGACGACCCTGTAACAGTGACATGCCTGTCTCTGTGACTAGCAGCCGTGTGTGTGACAGCTCTCCATCTTGCTGGTTTTCTAAAGATGGATGGTTCTCTGACGTGTGCAGGAGTCTGTCCCTCTGATGTTCTGGAATTCTCCAATAAAACAAGTCCTGTGAATTTTCCTCCAAACTTGTTTAGTGTTTATTACATCCTCCTAGCCCTGTCTAGTTGGGTTTAATTCTGTGTGAAGGCTGTTGCAGGTCCGTTGTGGAACTAGCTCATGACCTAATCCAGCAGGACTCCTGTATCCTCTCTGATGAGCATGTCAGTCCTGGACTAGGGCCTAGTGTTAATGTTATCTTCTATGGCAGGGTATAGACACATGTTAATCATTTAGCAGACTTACACATTGGTGCATTCAACAGGACAGCCAGTGGAACAACCACAGTGTTGGGCCCGTAACTGAAAGGTTGCCGAATCCCTGAGCTGAAAAGGTAAAAATCAAGATCACAGTAAGGACGTTTGTTTAAACAAGCAGCTGTGAGGAAAGGCAGTGCTATCAGGTGAAATAAGTGTGCAGAGGAGCGGGGTGACATGAGAGAACTTGGGAAGGTTGAACACCAGACGGGCTGCAGCGTTCTGGATAAGTTGTAGGGTTTTAATGGTGCAGGCAGGGAGCCCAGACAACAGAGAGTTGCAGTAATCCAGACAGGAGATGACAAGTGTCTGGATTAGGACCTGTGCCGCTTTCTGTGTAAAGTAGGGTCGTACTCTGAGAATGTTGTAGAGCATGAACCTGCAGGATCGGCTCACCGCTTTGATGTTAACAGAATGACAGGGTGGTGTCCAGGGTCACACCAAGGTTCTTTGATGTTAACAGAATGACAGGGTGGTGTCCAGGGTCACACCAAGGTTCTTTGATGTTAACCGAATGTCAGGGTGTTGTCCAGGGTCACACCAAGGTTCTTTGATGTTAACAGAATGACAGGGTGTTGTCCAGGGTCACACCAAGGTTCTTTGATGTTAACAGAATGACAGGGTGTTGTCCAGGGTCACACCAAGGTTCTTTGATGTTAACAGAATGACAGGGTGGTGTCCAGGGTCACACCAAGGTTCTTTGATGTTAACAGAATGACAGGGTGTTGTCCAGGGTCACACCAAGGTTCTTTGATGTTAACAGAATGACAGGGTGTTGTCCAGGGTCACACCAAGGTTCTTTGATGTTAACAGAGAATGACAGGGTGTTGTCCAGGGTCACACCAAGGTTCTTTGATGTTAACAGAATGACAGGGTGGTGTCCAGGGTCACACCAAGGTTCTTTGATGTTAACAGAATGACATGGTGTTGTCCAGGGTCACACCAAGGTTCTTTGATGTTAACAGAATGACAGGGTGTTGTCCAGGGTCACACTAAGGTTCTTTGATGTTAACAGAATGACAGGGTGTTGTCCAGGGTCACACCAAGGTTCTTTGCACTCTGGGAGGAGGATACAATGGAGTTGTCAACCGTGATGGTGAGATCATGGAGCAGGCAGTCCTTAACATTTTTTTTATTAAGATTTCTTTTTTTAAGACTCCAAATGCATTAATGTTTGTTCGTCTGTTGGAGCGATAGAATAAATCACAGTGTCATCTGCATATAAATGGAATTTACAATATTTAAAATCATCACCAATGCTGTTAATATACAGTGAGAACAATAAAGGGCCAGTTATTGAACCCTGAGGGACCCCTTTAAGTAACTAAGGGTTGGGACTTGACCCCATCGACCAAGACGGCCTGAGTTCTATCTTTAAGATAATCATAGAACCATCAGCAGGCATCAGAACCCAGTCCAATAGCTGACAGCGTATGTAAAAGGATAGCATGGTCTACAGTGTCAAAGGCTTTAGACAAGTCAACCAATAACGCAGCACAGTGCCTTCTATTATCTATTTACAACAAGCATAGTGGCCGATGTGGTGCTGTGTTTGGATCTAAACCCAGATTGATGGATGCTAAGAATACTGTTAGCAGAAAGAAAAGATAGTAACTGTTTACTGACTAAGGATTCTAAGATCTTTGCCAGACAGGGAAGCCTAGAAATGGGTCGGTAATTATCCAGATCACTACAGTCACCTCCTTTATGTAATGGCAGAATAAAAGCTGATTTCCACACCTTAGGGATAGTTCCTGTGCTTAAAGTTAGATTACAAATGTGTCACTGAACCAGCAATGAGAGGTGCAGCACACTTAAGTAAGAACGGGTCTAAATTGTCAGCGCCTATGGATTTCTTAGTATCAATGGCACATAAGGCAGCTAGGACTTCTGTTTCAGATAATTTCTGGAAACTAAAGACAGGATTTCCATTTTCCTGGTTAGTGGTTGAAAAGCAAGAAGAGAAATCAAATGACTGGCCAGAACCACTGGCCACTTTTCTTTTCAAATAAAAAACCAGCTGTGATAAAATGCTTATTAAAAGCATCACAGATAAGATTTGTTTTACTTATAATACAGGAGTCTGAGATCATTTTCTTAGGAAGAGGAAGAGCAGAATTTCCCCTTTTCAATGAGGTAACGGTTTTCCAGAATTTTGCTGGATCACCGGCAGAGTCTGTCATAGCACTTAGGAAGTGTTTCGATTTGGCCTTTTTGACAGCTAAAGTACATTTGTTGCTCAGTTGCCTAAAAGACAGCCAGTCAGCTGGGGAACCTGTTTTCCTCGCCAAGGCCCATGCTTGATTCTTTTGCAGAAAATGATTTGCTAATTCAGGAGAGAACCAAGGATTAGTCCGATTTCTGATTCTGTGATTCTTAAAAGGAGCAAGTTTATCTGATGTAGAGGTGAAGAAGCTCTGAGTGATATAAATCAAGGATAAAGGCTCTGAGTGATATAAGTCAAGGGTAAAGGCTCTGAGTGATATAAGTCAAGGATAAAGGCTCTGAGTGATATAAGTCAAGGATAAAGGCTCTGAGTGATATAAGTCACGATAAAGGCTCTGAGTGATATAAGTCAAGGATAAAGGCTCTGAGTGATATAAGTCAAGGATAAAGGCTCTGAGTGATATAAGTCAAGGATAAAGGCTCTGAGTGATATAAGTCAAGGATAAAGGCTCTGAGTGATATAAGTCAAGGATAAAGGCTCTGAGTGATATAAGTCAAGGATAAAGGCTCTGAGTGATATAAGTCAAGGATAAAGGCTCTGAGTGATATAAGTCAAGGATAAAGGCTCTGAGTGATATAAGTCAAGGATAAAGGCTCTGAGTGATATAAATCAAGGATAAAGGCTCTGGGTGATATAAGTCAAGGATAAAGGCTCTGAGTGATATAAGTCAAGGATAAAGGCTCTGAGTGATATAAGTCAAGGATAAAGGCTCTGAGTGATATAAGTCAAGGATAAAGGCTCTGAGTGATATAAGTCAAGGATAAAGGCTCTGAGTGATATAAGTCAAGGATAAAGGCTCTGAGTGATATAAATCAAGGATAAAGGCTCTGGGTGATATAAGTCAAGGATAAAGGCTCTGAGTGATATAAGTCAAGGATAAAGGCTCTGAGTGATATAAATCAAGGATAAAGGCTCTGAGTGATATAAGTCAAGGATAAAGGCTCTGAGTGATATAAATCAAGGATAAAGGCTCTGGGTGATATAAGTCAAGGATAAAGGCTCTGAGTGATATAAGTCAAGGATAAAGGCTCTGAGTGATATAAGTCAAGGATAAAGGCTCTGAGTGATATAAGTCAAGGATAAAGGCTCTGAGTGATATAAGTCAAGGATAAAGGCTCTGAGTGATATAAGTCAAGGATAAAGGCTCTGAGTGATATAAGTCAAGGATAAAGGCTCTGAGTGATATAAGTCAAGGATAAAGCTCTGAGTGATATAAGTCAAGGATAAAGGCTTGCTGTGAGAAATGTTTATAATTTCTCTTTGAGATTATACGGGGATCAGAGTGTTTCAGGCTGGTGTCTCTAGATAGATAGATAGGTACTTTATTGATCCCCCGGGGGGGAAATTTCATTATTAATACAAGCAATAGGGCAGTGGTCACTAATATCATTTGCTAAGACCCCACAGGCTGTGTATTTCTGGGGGGTATTTGTTAGAATAATATCTAGTAGAGCAGATTTGTCTGGGTTCTTAGAGTTGGGACGGGTTGGCTTAGTTATCAGCTGGGACAGATTTATCTCAGTACAAATGCCTTTTAATTTATCAGATACTGGTGACAGCCAATCCAGATTAAAATCTCACAAAATCAGTCATTCAGAGTTTGCATAATTAGACAATATTTCAGAGAGTTTGCTTAGAGTACAAGGAGGAGCTGAGGGGGGTGAAATACCCCAGCTAGAGTTAAATGAGCGTTATTTCCAAGTACCACATTTAAAACCAGGCAATCATATTGCTTTGGGACAGAGGTAGATATGGACACAGAGACATTTAAGCAACATTTTACATAAATCGCAATTCCACCTCCTACCAACTCTATCAGCTCTAAACATATTGTACCCAAGCAGCTGAACATCTGAGTCAGGCACAGAAACACACAACCACGTTTCAGATACAACCAGTACGTCAACATTTGATTGTATCACCAGAATTTCAATAAAGTCCAGCTTTTGGATCAGGCTTCTAGCATTCAAATGAATTATTCCAATACCATTTTTGAGGGAGTTCATATCAGATGGAGCAGCCAGAGTCAGAGATAAACTATTGACAGGCTCAATTTTATGTGGACAAGATTACAACTAACAATACCTCTCTGTATGTGAGTAGTAGGCCATCAATACGATGATTGGACAAGAATCTAGGAATTGCACAAAGGTTGTTTATAGTAGGTTGTTCCAGACTTGCAATTAAGGAACTAATTAATGAAACTTGGGGAGGAGCAGTGAACATGGACTGACAGGGCAGCATACGATCCTGGAAATCAGCCCTGGAAAACAGTGCACATCAGGAAAAGGCCCTACATGAGGCTAGAGTTAGAGACATGTTTGTCAAGAGGATGCTGGAGCCATACCTGTTCGGATGTAACTTGTCTCTAAGAAATAGTTCTGGTCGGTCCGTGAAGGCCGTAAAGTTATCCACAAACGGAATTCCCATCGAACAGCAATAACCCTTGAGCCAGGTGTGTAGTTGGAGTATACGACTGAAGACTATATCCGTGTAGCGGGGGAGGAAGATGGGCCAGAGATGGCACACGACTTTCCCGATTCCAGTAGCGTATTGATCAGTGTTTTAAAATCCTGTTCTCAGATTGCTGTAGTTTAATGTCATCAGACCCAACATGTACAATGACGGTTGAAGCAGCGGAGTGTTCGCTAATGAGAAGCGGTAGAAGGGAATTCATGTCGGTAATCCCGGCTCCCGGGTAACAAATGGTCTCAGCATTCTGGATACACACATTTCGGACCATGGATGAACCCACTACGAGAACCGAAGGACTACAGATGGGTTTTTGGGAAAATGGCGGGGCCTCTCCCGGGTGATCTGCCTCCTAGGTTGAGTGGTGCTAACAGCTGAGCCTGATGGCCTAGCGGTGGGCATGGAGCGAAGATGAGTGTGGTTACGTACTGCCACTTGGGAGTGAGACGACAGCAGTGGAGATATCGCGGAGGAGTGACCCTGCACAGATTTAGTGGAGTGCACTTCCAGGTCTCCCAGGACGCTGAATCTGTTCTCCAATTGAAGCACCTCCAGAGCATTTGATAGATTCCGTTTCCTGGAGTGCTTTTTTCCTCGGACAGAAATCCAGGCCTCCCGAGGGGTGGAACAGACCAGGCCTTTGGGTTTAGCTCCTAGCCTGGGCCATGGCTCATCCAATGGTGCAGAATGGGGTTTCTCCGTCAGACTTCCCTGAAGTGGAGGTACCGATCCAGGGGCAGGTGATGTCTTCAACTGTGATGGTGATGTGGTATTTGTTGTCATGGAGTCCAGACATTCTTCACCCTCCTATAGTGACTTCTTTGGACTTGGTTTAGTTTTAGCCACTTCTGACCAGGGACATGGCTCACCACGCGTATCTGACCAGGGACATTCCTCACCACGCGTATCTGACCAGGGACATGGCTCACCAGCGTATCTGACCAGGGACATTCCTCACCACGCGTATCTGACCAGGGACATTCCTCACCAGCGTATCTGACCAGGGACATGGCTCACCAGCGTATCTGACCAGGGACATTCCTCACCACGCGTATCTGACCAGGGACATTCCTCACCAGCGTATCTGACCAGGGACATTCCTCACCAGCGTATCTGACCAGGGACATTCCTCACCACGCGTATCTGACCAGGGACATGGCTCACCACGCGTATCTGACCAGGGACATTCCTCACCACGCGTATCTGACCAGGGACATGGCTCACCACGCGTATCTGACCAGGGACATGGCTCACCAGCGTATCTGACCAGGGACATTCCTCACCACGCGTATCTGACCAGGGACATTCCTCACCACGCGTATCTGACCAGGGACATTCCTCACCACGCGTATCTGACCAGGGACATTCCTCACCACGCGTATCTGACCAGGGACATGGCTCACCACGCGTATCTGACCAGGGACATTCCTCACCAGCGTATCTGACCAGGGACATGGCTCACCAGCGTATCTGACCAGGGACATTCCTCACCACGCGTATCTGACCAGGGACATTCCTCACCACGCGTATCTGACCAGGGACATGGCTCACCACGCGTATCTGACCAGGGACATTCCTCACCACGCGTATCTGACCAGGGACATGGCTCACCACGCGTATCTGACCAGGGACATTCCTCACCACGCGTATCTGACCAGGGACATGGCTCACCACGCGTATCTGACCAGGGACATGGCTCACCACGCGTATCTGACCAGGGACATTCCTCACCAGCGTATCTGACCAGGGACATTCCTCACCAGCGTATCTGACCAGGGACATTCCTCACCAGCGTATCTGACCAGGGACATTCCTCACCAGCGTATCTGACCAGGGACATTCCTCACCAGCGTATCTGACCAGGGACATTCCTCACCAGCGTATCTGACCAGGGACATTCCTCACCAGCGTATCTGACCAGGGACATTCCTCACCACGCGTATCTGACCAGGGACATTCCTCACCAGCGTATCTGACCAGGGACATTCCTCACCAGCGTATCTGACCAGGGACATTCCTCACCAGCGTATCTGACCAGGGACATGGCTCACCAGCGTATCTGACCAGGGACATTCCTCACCAGCGTATCTGACCAGGGACATTCCTCACCAGCGTATCTGACCAGGGACATTCCTCACCAGCGTATCTGACCAGGGACATTCCTCACCAGCGTATCTGACCAGGGACATTCCTCACCACGCGTATCTGACCAGGGACATTCCTCACCAGCGTATCTGACCAGGGACATTCCTCACCAGCGTATCTGACCAGGGACATTCCTCACCACGCGTATCTGACCAGGGACATTCCTCACCAGCGTATCTGACCAGGGACATTCCTCACCAGCGTATCTGACCAGGGACATTCCTCACCAGCGTATCTGACCAGGGACATTCCTCACCAGCGTATCTGACCAGGGACATGGCTCACCAGCGTATCTGACCAGGGACATTCCTCACCAGCGTATCTGACCAGGGACATGGCTCACCACGCGTATCTGACCAGGGACATTCCTCACCAGCGTATCTGACCAGGGACATTCCTCACCAGCGTATCTGACCAGGGACATGGCTCACCACGCGTATCTGACCAGGGACATGGCTCACCAGCGTATCTGACCAGGGACATTCCTCACCAGCGTATCTGACCAGGGACATTCCTCACCAGCGTATCTGACCAGGGACATTCCTCACCAGCGTATCTGACCAGGGACATTCCTCACCAGCGTATCTGACCAGGGACATTCCTCACCACGCGTATCTGACCAGGGACATTCCTCACCAGCGTATCTGACCAGGGACATTCCTCACCACGCGTATCTGACCAGGGACATTCCTCACCAGCGTATCTGACCAGGGACATTCCTCACCAGCGTATCTCACCAGCGTATCTGACCAGGGACATTCCTCACCAGCGTATCTGACCAGGGACATTCCTCACCAGCGTATCTGACCAGGGACATTCCTCACCAGCGTATCTGACCAGGGACATGGCTCACCAGCGTATCTGACCAGGGACATGGCTCACCAGCGTATCTGACCAGGGACATTCCTCACCAGCGTATCTGACCAGGGACATTCCTCACCAGCGTATCTGACCAGGGACATGGCTCACCAGCGTATCTGACCAGGGACATGGCTCACCAGCGTATCTGACCAGGGACATTCCTCACCAGCGTATCTGACCAGGGACATTCCTCACCAGCGTATCTGACCAGGGACATGGCTCACCAGCGTATCTGACCAGGGACATTCCTCACCAGCGTATCTGACCAGGGACATTCCTCACCAGCGTATCTGACCAGGGACATGGCTCACCAGCGTATCTGACCAGGGACGGCTCACCAGCGTATCTGACCAGGGACATTCCTCACCAGCGTATCTGACCAGGGACATTCCTCACCAGCGTATCTGACCAGGGACATTCCTCACCAGCGTATCTGACCAGGGACATTCCTCACCAGCGTATCTGACCAGGGACATGGCTCACCAGCGTATCTGACCAGGGACATTCCTCACCAGCGTATCTGACCAGGGACATTCCTCACCAGCGTATCTGACCAGGGACATGGCTCACCAGCGTATCTGACCAGGGACATTCCTCACCAGCGTATCTGACCAGGGACATGGCTCACCAGCGTATCTGACCAGGGACATTCCTCACCAGCGTATCTGACCAGGGACATTCCTCACCACGCGTATCTGACCAGGGACATGGCTCACCAGCGTATCTGACCAGGGACATTCCTCACCAGCGTATCTGACCAGGGACATTCCTCACCAGCGTATCTGACCAGGGACATTCCTCACCAGCGTATCTGACCAGGGACATTCCTCACCAGCGTATCTGACCAGGGACATGGCTCACCAGCGTATCTGACCAGGGACATTCCTCACCAGCGTATCTGACCAGGGACATGGCTCACCAGCGTATCTGACCAGGGACATTCCTCACCAGCGTATCTGACCAGGGACATTCCTCACCAGCGTATCTGACCAGGGACATTCCTCACCAGCGTATCTGACCAGGGACATTCCTCACCAGCGTATCTGACCAGGGACATTCCTCACCAGCGTATCTGACCAGGGACATTCCTCACCAGTGTATCTGACCAGGGACATTCCTCACCAGCGTATCTGACCAGGGACATTCCTCACCAGTGTATCTGACCAGGGACATTCCTCACCAGCGTATCTGACCAGGGACATTCCTCACCAGCGTATCTGACCAGGGACATGGCTCACCAGCGTATCTGACCAGGGACATTCCTCACCAGCGTATCTGACCAGGGACATTCCTCACCAGCGTATCTGACCAGGGACATTCCTCACCAGCGTATCTGACCAGGGACATGGCTCACCAGCGTATCTGACCAGGGACATTCCTCACCAGCGTATCTGACCAGGGACATTCCTCACCAGCGTATCTGACCAGGGACATTCCTCACCAGCGTATCTGACCAGGGACATTCCTCACCAGCGTATCTGACCAGGGACATGGCTCACCAGCGTATCTGACCAGGGACATGGCTCACCAGCGTATCTGACCAGGGACATTCCTCACCAGCGTATCTGACCAGGGACATTCCTCACCAGCGTATCTGACCAGGGACATGGCTCACCAGCGTATCTGACCAGGGACATTCCTCACCAGCGTATCTGACCAGGGACATGGCTCACCAGCGTATCTGACCAGGGACATTCCTCACCAGCGTATCTGACCAGGGACATTCCTCACCAGCGTATCTGACCAGGGACATTCCTCACCAGCGTATCTGACCAGGGACATTCCTCACCAGCGTATCTGACCAGGGACATTCCTCACCAGCGTATCTGACCAGGGACATTCCTCACCAGCGTATCTGACCAGGGACATTCCTCACCAGCGTATCTGACCAGGGACATTCCTCACCAGCGTATCTGACCAGGGACATTCCTCACCAGCGTATCTGACCAGGGACATGGCTCACCAGCGTATCTGACCAGGGACATGGCTCACCAGCGTATCTGACCAGGGACATTCCTCACCAGCGTATCTGACCAGGGACATTCCTCACCAGCGTATCTGACCAGGGACATGGCTCACCAGCGTATCTGACCAGGGACATTCCTCACCAGCGTATCTGACCAGGGACATGGCTCACCAGCGTATCTGACCAGGGACATTCCTCACCAGCGTATCTGACCAGGGACATGGCTCACCAGCGTATCTGACCAGGGACATTCCTCACCAGCGTATCTGACCAGGGACATTCCTCACCAGCGTATCTGACCAGGGACATTCCTCACCAGCGTATCTGACCAGGGACATTCCTCACCAGCGTATCTGACCAGGGACATTCCTCACCAGCGTATTCAACTATATTCCAATTAACCAACATTCACAACCAATGACTCTGGGTTCTTTATGTTTATTTTCCGATCACTAATTACAATATATACGACTTGCCAATTACGGTGGAAAACTGTGTCACTTCCCTTGTTCCATCCCCGCCCATGTAGTCCCATCCTTTATCTGTACAAATCCCTGCGTCACGTTCACACGGGCGTACATGGCATTTCAGGTAAGTGACCAATATATAAATATTATTAACATAAGCCTAAGCATTAGCATAAAACAATAACAATGATACAATTATTTTCTTTCTGGAAACAATAACTGAGGTGCTTGTCATAAATGGCTCCTACACCTCCTTTATTTGGCTCAAAACAGACACTTTCCCCTCCAGTTCGGCGACTCTCTGGCTCAGGTAATGGCAGGTGGTGCATCCAGGGGTGTGTGAAGCCATGAGGGACCGGTGGTCATCAACCTTCTTTTCAAAATGGTTGACGAAGTCATCCACAGAGAGGGGGGGGGGGGGGGGAGGAGGATTCAACAGGGAGGAGAAGGTGGCAAAGAGCTTCCAAGGGTTAGAGGTCGAGGCTTGAAATGTAGAGCGGTAGAAAGTGTCTTTAGCAGCAGAAACAGGAAGAAAAAGTAGAGAGGAGAGAGTGAGAAGATGACCGGTCCACAGGGAGATTAGTTTCCCTCCGTTTCCACTCGGCTGAGGGAAGAGATGATGGAAGAGAAGAGAGTAGCAGGAGAGAGAGAGAGAGAGAGCATTACCATCTGAGTAGGGGCAGAGTGAGTGGTGTTGGAGGAGAGCATTACCATCTGAGTAGGGGCAGAGTGAGTAGTGTTGGAGGAGAGCATTACCATCTGAGTAGGGGCAGAGTGAGTAGTGTTGGAGGAGAGCATTACCATCTGAGTAGGGGCAGAGTGAGTAGTGTTGGAGGAGAGCATTACCATCTGAGTAGGGGCAGAGTGAGTAGTGTTGGAGGAGAGGGAGAGAGAAAAGGATACAAAGTAGTGGTTGGAGACTTGGAGGGGAGTTACAGTGAGATTAGTAGAAGAACAGCATCTAGTAAAGATGTCAAGCGTATTGACTGCCTTGTGAGTAGGGGGGGACGGTGAGAGGGTGAGGTCAAAAGAGGAAAGGAGTGGAAAGAAGGAGGCAGAGAGAAATTTGTCAAAGGCAGACGTCGGGAGGTTAAAGTCACCCAGAACTGTGAGGGGTGACCCATCATCAGGAAATGAACTTATCAAGGCGTCAAGCTGATTGATGAACTCTCCAAGGGAACCTGGAGGGAAATAAATGACCAGGATGTTAAGTTTGAATGGGCTAGTGACTGTGACAGCATGGAATTCAAATGAGGAGATTGACAGATGGGTCAGGGGGAAAAGAGACAATGTCCACTTGGGAGAGAATAGAATTCCTGTTCCACCGCCACGCTGACCAGATGCTCTCAGGGTATGAGAGAACACATGATCAGACGAGGAAAGAGCAGTAGGAGTAGCAGTGTTTTCTGTGGTAATCCATGTTTCCGTCAGCGCCAAGAAGTCAAGGGACTGGAGGGCAGCATAGGCTGAGATGAACTCTGCCTTGTTGGCCGCAGAACGGCAGTTCCAAAGGCTGCCGGAGACCTGGAACTCCACGTAGGTCGTGTGCGCAGGGACCACCAGATTAGAGTGGTTGCAGCCACGCGGTGTGAAGCGTTTGTATGGCCTGTACAGAGAGGAGAGAACAGGGATAGACAGACACATAGTTGGTCTGTACAGAGAGGAGAGAACAGGGATAGACAGACACATAGTTGGTCTGTACAGAGAGGAGAGAACAGGGATAGACAGACACATAGTTGACCTGTACAGAGAGGAGAGAACAGGGATAGACAGACACATAGTTGACCTGTACAGAGAGGAGAGAACAGGGATAGACAGACACATAGTTGGTCTGTACAGAGAGGAGAGAACAGGGATAGACAGACACATAGTTGGTCTGTACAGAGAGGAGAGAACAGGGATAGACAGACACATAGTTGGTCTGTACAGAGAGGAGAGAACAGGGATAGACAGACACATAGTTGGTCTGTACAGAGAGGAGAGAACAGGGATAGACAGACACATAGTTGGTCTGTACAGAGAGGAGAGAACAGGGATAGACAGACACATAGCTGACCTGTACAGAGAGGAGAGAACAGGGATAGACAGACACATAGTTGACCTGTACAGAGAGGAGAGAACAGGGATAGACAGACACATAGATGACAGGCTACAGAAATAATGTAAAAGAGATTGGAATAAAATTAACTAAACATATGGACAAGAGAGAGAAAAAGGCCTCCCTCACTTACCTTCCTCGACTAACTCCCTCACTTACCTTCCTCGACTAACTCCCTCACTTACCTTCCTCGACTAACTCCCTCAGAACAACTCAGCAGAACTGTCTTCGTTTTGGGGACAGCTGCCGCAGAACAAGGAGGCTGTACTAATAACACTAAGCCTAGCACAGGTGTAGCCACTCCCCCTCCTATTAAGTTGTAACCTGCACCCAAATTAGCAGTTCACACTGACTAGGTAGCTAACTAACAGGGACAGACACAGCTAACAGGTTCAAACAATTATACTTAGCCTGCTTTGGAGAATGGAGCAGGATCCTTCAGTTAAGAGCATTTATAACATTAGTTCTTTAGCTCTGAGATAAATCTAGCAACTTTAAAAAAGAAAGAGTAATACCTTTTACAAAATACATGAAAAGAGAGAAGGAAGAATTGGAGGAGATTCTAAGAGCTTGCACCAGTTTGGCTTAGTTGTGGAGAGTTTAGTTCTGTTTATGACCACTAGGTGTCAGCATTGTCCTGTATCAGCTGTGAGAACGGTGACAGGGCAAATTCTTCATTTTAATTTAACTAGGCAAGTTAGTTAAGAACAAATTCTTATTTACGATGACGGCCATAGTAGTACAGAGCACCTGTAGCAAATTAGGGTTAAGTGCCTTGCTCAAGGACACATCAACAGGACACATCTTGTCAGCTCCGGGATTCAATCCAGCAACTTTTCGGTTACTGGCCCAACACTCTGACCACTAGCCTACCTGCCGCACTTGAGAGTTAGTGTGGCAGCAGGCTTCTGTTCCAACCAGGCAATGACACCTGATTCAACTCATCATCTAATCCTGTTCCTCAATGAGGAATGTATTAGTTGTGTGACTGCTTGGCTGGAGCAACACCCTGCACCCGCACTGACACATCTGAGATAGAATCAGGAAACCATATACGTACTATAACTACTAGTTAACAGAGTTGGTGAAGCTATAGTTTACCAAGCTAAGATACACTAAAGTTACCCTTAAAGATACACTATGCAGAAATCACTCTAGTATAGAGAATCACATTACCATCTAAACCACTGTAATAAACTAGTATAGAGAATCATATTACCATCTAAACCACTGTAATAAACTAGTATAGAGAACCATATTACCATCTAAACCACTGTAATAAACTAGTATAGAGAATCACATTACCATCTAAACCACTGTAATAAACTAGTATAGAGAATCATATTACCATCTAAACCACTGTAATAAACTAGTATAGAGAATCATATTACCATCTAAACCACTGTAATAAACTAGTATAGAGAATCACATTACCATCTAAACCACTGTAATAAACTAGTATAGAGAATCACATTACCATCTAAACCACTGTAATAAACTAGTATAGAGAATCATATTACCATCTAAACCACTGTAATAAACTAGTATAGAGAATCATATTACCATCTAAACCACTGTAATAAACTAGTATAGTGTAGAGAATCATATTACCATCTAAACCACTGTAATAAACTAGTATAGAGAATCACATTACCATCTAAACCACTGTAATAAACTAGTATAGAGAATCATATTACCATCTAAACCACTGTAATAAACTAGTATAGAGAATCACATTACCATCTAAACCACTGTAATAAACTAGTATAGAGAATCATATTACCATCTAAACCACTGTAATAAACTAGTATAGATAATCATATTACCATCTAAACCACTGTAATAAACTAGTATAGAGAATCACATTACCATCTAAACCACTGTAATAAACTAGTATAGTGTAGAGAATCATATTACCATCTAAACCACTGTAATAAACTAGTATAGAGAATCACATTACCATCTAAACCACTGTAATAAACTAGTATAGTGTAGAGAATCATATTACCATCTAAACCACTGTAATAAACTAGTATAGAGAATCACATTACCATCTAAACCACTGTAATAAACTAGTATAGAGAATCATATTACCATCTAAACCACTGTAATAAACTAATGTAGAGAATCATATTACCATCTAAACCACTGTAATAAACTAGTATAGAGAATCATATTACCATCTAAACCACTGTAATAAACTAGTGTAGAGAATCATATTACCATCTAAACCACTGTAATAAACTAGTATAGAGAATCACATTACCATCTAAACCACTGTAATAAACTAGTATAGAGAATCATATTACCATCTAAACCACTGTAATAAACTAGTATAGAGAATCATATTACCATCTAAACCACTGTAATAAACTAGTATAGAGAATCACATTACCATCTAAACCACTGTAATAAACTAGTATAGAGAATCACATTACCATCTAAACCACTGTAATAAACTAGTATAGAGAATCATATTACCATCTAAACCACTGTAATAAACTAGTATAGAGAATCATATTACCATCTAAACCACTGTAATAAACTAGTATAGTGTAGAGAATCATATTACCATCTAAACCACTGTAATAAACTAGTATAGAGAATCACATTACCATCTAAACCACTGTAATAAACTAGTATAGAGAATCATATTACCATCTAAACCACTGTAATAAACTAGTATAGAGAATCACATTACCATCTAAACCACTGTAATAAACTAGTATAGAGAATCATATTACCATCTAAACCACTGTAATAAACTAGTATAGAGAATCATATTACCATCTAAACCACTGTAATAAACTAGTATAGAGAATCACATTACCATCTAAACCACTGTAATAAACTAGTATAGTGTAGAGAATCATATTACCATCTAAACCACTGTAATAAACTAGTATAGAGAATCACATTACCATCTAAACCACTGTAATAAACTAGTATAGTGTAGAGAATCATATTACCATCTAAACCACTGTAATAAACTAGTATAGAGAATCACATTACCATCTAAACCACTGTAATAAACTAGTATAGAGAATCATATTACCATCTAAACCACTGTAATAAACTAATGTAGAGAATCATATTACCATCTAAACCACTGTAATAAACTAGTATAGAGAATCATATTACCATCTAAACCACTGTAATAAACTAGTGTAGAGAATCATATTACCATCTAAACCACTGTAATAAACTAGTATAGAGAATCATATTACCATCTAAACCACTGTAATAAACTAGTATAGAGAATCACATTACCATCTAAACCACTGTAATAAACTAGTATAGAGAATCATATTACCATCTAAACCACTGTAATAAACTAGTATAGAGAATCATATTACCATCTAAACCACTGTAATAAACTAGTATAGAGAATCATATTACCATCTAAACCACTGTAATAAACTAGTATAGAGAATCATATTACCATCTAAACCACTGTAATAAACTAGTATAGTGTAGAGAATCATATTACCATCTAAACCACTGTAATAAACTAGTATAGAGAATCATATTACCATCTAAACCACTGTAATAAACTAGTATAGAGAATCATATTACCATCTAAACCACTGTAATAAACTAGTATAGAGAATCACATTACCATCTAAACCACTGTAATAAACTAGTATAGAGAATCACATTACCATCTAAACCACTGTAATAAACTAGTATAGAGAATCATATTACCATCTAAACCACTGTAATAAACTAGTATAGAGAATCATATTACCATCTAAACCACTGTAATAAACTAGTATAGAGAATCACATTACCATCTAAACCACTGTAATAAACTAGTATAGAGAATCATATTACCATCTAAACCACTGTAATAAACTAGTATAGAGAATCATATTACCATCTAAACCACTGTAATAAACTAGTATAGAGAATCATATTACCATCTAAACCACTGCAATAAACTAGTGTAGAGAATCATATTACCATCTAAACCACTGTAATAAACTAGTATAGAGAATCATATTACCATCTAAACCACTGTAATAAACTAGTATAGAGAATCATATTACCATCTAAACCACTGTAATAAACTAGTATAGTGAATCATATTACCATCTAAACCACTGTAATAAACTAGTATAGAGAATCACATTACCATCTAAACCACTGTAATAAACTAGTATAGAGAATCACATTACCATCTAAACCACTGTAATAAACTAGTATAGAGAATCACATTACCATCTAAACCACTGTAATAAACTAGTATAGAGAATCATATTACCATCTAAACCACTGTAATAAACTAGTATAGAGAATCACATTACCATCTAAACCACTGTAATAAACTAGTATAGTGTAGAGAATCATATTACCATCTAAACCACTGTAATAAACTAGTATAGTGAATCATATTACCATCTAAACCACTGTAATAAACTAGTATAGAGAATCATATTACCATCTAAACCACTGTAATAAACTAGTGTAGAGAATCATATTACCATCTAAACCACTGTAATAAACTAGTATAGAGAATCATATTACCATCTAAACCACTGTAATAAACTAGTATAGAGAATCATATTACCATCTAAACCACTGTAATAAACTAGTATAGAGAATCATATTACCATCTAAACCACTGTAATAAACTAGTATAGAGAATCATATTACCATCTAAACCACTGTAATAAACTAGTATAGAGAATCATATTACCATCTAAACCACTGTAATAAACTAGTATAGAGAATCACATTACCATCTAAACCACTGTAATAAACTAGTATAGTGTAGAGAATCATATTACCATCTAAACCACTGTAATAAACTAGTATAGAGAATCACATTACCATCTAAACCACTGTAATAAACTAGTATAGTGTAGAGAATCATATTACCATCTAAACCACTGTAATAAACTAGTATAGAGAATCACATTACCATCTAAACCACTGTAATAAACTAGTATAGAGAATCATATTACCATCTAAACCACTGTAATAAACTAATGTAGAGAATCATATTACCATCTAAACCACTGTAATAAACTAGTATAGAGAATCACATTACCATCTAAACCACTGTAATAAACTAGTATAGTGTAGAGAATCATATTACCATCTAAACCACTGTAATAAACTAGTATAGAGAATCACATTACCATCTAAACCACTGTAATAAACTAGTATAGTGTAGAGAATCATATTACCATCTAAACCACTGTAATAAACTAGTATAGAGAATCACATTACCATCTAAACCACTGTAATAAACTAGTATAGAGAATCATATTACCATCTAAACCACTGTAATAAACTAATGTAGAGAATCATATTACCATCTAAACCACTGTAATAAACTAGTATAGAGAATCATATTACCATCTAAACCACTGTAATAAACTAGTGTAGAGAATCATATTACCATCTAAACCACTGTAATAAACTAGTATAGAGAATCATATTACCATCTAAACCACTGTAATAAACTAGTATAGAGAATCACATTACCATCTAAACCACTGTAATAAACTAGTATAGAGAATCATATTACCATCTAAACCACTGTAATAAACTAGTATAGAGAATCACATTACCATCTAAACCACTGTAATAAACTAGTATAGAGAATCATATTACCATCTAAACCACTGTAATAAACTAGTATAGAGAATCACATTACCATCTAAACCACTGTAATAAACTAGTATAGAGAATCACATTACCATCTAAACCACTGTAATAAACTAGTATAGAGAATCATATTACCATCTAAACCACTGTAATAAACTAGTATAGTGAATCATATTACCATCTAAACCACTGTAATAAACTAGTATAGATAATCATATTACCATCTAAACCACTGTAATAAACTAGTGTAGAGAATCATATTACCATCTAAACCACTGTAATAAACTAGTATAGTGTTGAGAATCATATTACCATCTAAACCACTGTAATAAACTAGTATAGTGAATCATATTACCATCTAAACCACTGTAATAAACTAGTATAGTGTAGAGAATCATATTACCATCTAAACCCCTGTAATAAACTAGTATAGAGAATCATATTACCATCTAATCCACTGTAATAAACTAGTATAGAGAATCATATTACCATCTAAACCACTGTAATAAACTAGTATAGAGAATCATATTACCATCTAAACCACTGTAATAAACTAGTATAGAGAATCATATTACCATCTAAACCACTGTAATAAACTAGTATAGAGAATCATATTACCATCTAAACCACTGTAATAAACTAGTATAGAGAATCATATTACCATCTAAACCACTGTAATAAACTAGTATAGAGAATCACATTACCATCTAAACCACTGTAATAAACTAGTATAGAGAATCATATTACCATCTAAACCACTGTAATAAACTAGTATAGTGTAGAGAATCATATTACCATCTAAACCACTGTAATAAACTAGTATAGTATAGAGAATCATATTACCATCTAAACCACTGTAATAAACTAGTATAGTATAGTGAATCATATTACCATCTAAACCACTGTAATAAACTAGTATAGTGTAGAGAATCATATTACCATCTAAACCACTGTAATAAACTAGTATAGAGAATCATATTACCATCTAAACCACTGTAATAAACTAGTATAGAGAATCATATTACCATCTAAACCACTGTAATAAACTAGTATAGAGAATCATATTACCATCTAAACCACTGTAATAAACTAGTGTAGAGAATCATATTACCATCTAAACCCCTGTAATAAACTAGTATAGAGAATCATATTACCATCTAAACCACTGTAATAAACTAGTATAGAGAATCATATTACCATCTAAACCACTGTAATAAACTAGTATAGAGAATCATATTACCATCTAAACCACTGTAATAAACTAGTATAGTGTAGAGAATCATATTACCATCTAAACCACTGTAATAAACTAGTATAGAGAATCACATTACCATCTAAACCACTGTAATAAACTAGTATAGAGAATCATATTACCATCTAAACCACTGTAATAAACTAGTATAGAGAATCATATTACCATCTAAACCACTGTAATAAACTAGTATAGAGAATCATATTACCATCTAAACCACTGTAATAAACTAGTATAGAGAATCATATTACCATCTAAACCACTGTAATAAACTAGTATAGTGTAGAGAATCATATTACCATCTAAACCACTGTAATAAACTAGTATAGAGAATCATATTACCATCTAAACCACTGTAATAAACTAGTATAGAGAATCATATTACCATCTAAACCACTGTAATAAACTAGTATAGAGAATCATATTACCATCTAAACCACTGTAATAAACTAGTATAGTGAATCATATTACCATCTAAACCACTGTAATAAACTAGTATAGTGTAGAGAATCATATTACCATCTAAACCCCTGTAATAAACTAGTATAGAGAATCATATTACCATCTAAACCACTGTAATAAACTAGTATAGAGAATCATATTACCATCTAAACCACTGTAATAAACTAGTATAGAGAATCATATTACCATCTAAACCACTGTAATAAACTAGTATAGAGAATCATATTACCATCTAAACCACTGTAATAAACTAGTATAGAGAATCACATTACCATCTAAACCACTGTAATAAACTAGTATAGAGAATCATATTACCATCTAAACCACTGTAATAAACTAGTATAGTGTAGAGAATCATATTACCATCTAAACCACTGTAATAAACTAGTATAGTATAGAGAATCATATTACCATCTAAACCACTGTAATAAACTAGTATAGTATAGTGAATCATATTACCATCTAAACCACTGTAATAAACTAGTATAGTGTAGAGAATCATATTACCATCTAAACCACTGTAATAAACTAGTATAGAGAATCATATTACCATCTAAACCACTGTAATAAACTAGTATAGAGAATCATATTACCATCTAAACCACTGTAATAAACTAGTATAGAGAATCATATTACCATCTAAACCACTGTAATAAACTAGTGTAGAGAATCATATTACCATCTAAACCCCTGTAATAAACTAGTATAGAGAATCATATTACCATCTAAACCACTGTAATAAACTAGTATAGAGAATCATATTACCATCTAAACCACTGTAATAAACTAGTATAGAGAATCATATTACCATCTAAACTACTGTAATAAACTAGTATAGTGTAGAGAATCATATTACCATCTAAACCACTGTAATAAACTAGTATAGAGAATCACATTACCATCTAAACCACTGTAATAAACTAGTATAGAGAATCATATTACCATCTAAACCACTGTAATAAACTAGTATAGAGAATCATATTACCATCTAAACCACTGTAATAAACTAGTATAGAGAATCATATTACCATCTAAACCACTGTAATAAACTAGTATAGAGAATCATATTACCATCTAAACCACTGTAATAAACTAGTATAGTGTAGAGAATCATATTACCATCTAAACCACTGTAATAAACTAGTATAGAGAATCATATTACCATCTAAACCACTGTAATAAACTAGTATAGAGAATCATATTACCATCTAAACCACTGTAATAAACTAGTATAGAGAATCATATTACCATCTAAACCACTGTAATAAACTAGTATAGTGAATCATATTACCATCTAAACCACTGTAATAAACTAGTATAGTGTTGAGAATCATATTACCATCTAAACCACTGTAATAAACTAGTATAGAGAATCATATTACCATCTAAACCACTGTAATAAACTAGTATAGAGAATCACATTACCATCTAAACCACTGTAATAAACTAGTATAGTGTAGAGAATCATATTACCATCTAAACCACTGTAATAAACTAGTATAGAGAATCATATTACCATCTAAACCACTGTAATAAACTAGTATAGTGTAGAGAATCATATTACCATCTAAACCACTGTAATAAACTAGTATAGTGTAGAGAATCATATTACCATCTAAACCACTGTAATAAACCAGTATAGTATAGAGAATCATATTACCATCTAAACCACTGTAATAAACTAGTATAGTGTAGAGAATCATATTACCATCTAAACCACTGTAATAAACCAGTATAGTATAGAGAATCATATTACCATCTAAACCACTGTAATAAACTAGTATAGAGAATCATATTACCATCTAAACCACTGTAATAAACTAGTATAGAGAATCATATTACCATCTAAACCACTGTAATAAACTAGTATAGTGTAGAGAATCATATTACCATCTAAACCACTGTAATAAACTAGTATAGTGAATCATATTACCATCTAAACCACTGTAATAAACTAGTATAGTATAGAGAATCATATTACCATCTAAACCACTGTAATAAACTAGTATAGAGAATCATATTACCATCTAAACCACTGTAATAAACTAGTATAGTGAATCATATTACCATCTAAACCACTGTAATAAACTAGTATAGAGAATCACATTACCATCTAAACCACTGTAATAAACTAGTGTAGAGAATCACATTACCATCTAAACCACTGTAATAAACTAGTGTAGAGAATCACATTACCATCTAAACCACTGTAATAAACTAGTATAGAGAATCATATTACCATCTAAACCACTGTAATAAACTAGTATAGAGAATCATATTACCATCTAAACCACTGTAATAAACTAGTATAGAGAATCATATTACCATCTAAACCACTGTAATAAACTAGTGTAGAGAATCATATTACCATCTAAACCACTGTAATAAACTAGTATAGAGAATCATATTACCATCTAAACCACTGTAATAAACTAGTGTAGAGAATCATATTACCATCTAAACCACTGTAATAAACTAGTGTAGAGAATCATATTACCATCTAAACCACTGTAATACACTAGTGTAGAGAATCATATTACCATCTAAACCACTGTAATAAACTAGTGTAGAGAATCATATTACCATCTAAACCACTGTAATAAACTAGTATAGAGAATCATATTACCATCTAAACCACTGTAATAAACTAGTGTAGAGAATCATATTACCATCTAAACCACTGTAATAAACTAGTATAGAGAATCATATTACCATCTAAACCACTGTAATAAACTAGTATAGAGAATCATATTACCATCTAAACCACTGTAATAAACTAGTATAGAGAATCACATTACCATCTAAACCACTGTAATAAACTAGTATAGAGAATCATATTACCATCTAAACCACTGTAATAAACTAGTATAGAGAATCATATTACCATCTAAACCACTGTAATAAACTAGTATAGAGAATCACATTACCATCTAAACCACTGTAATAAACTAGTATAGAGAATCATATTACCATCTAAACCACTGTAATAAACTAGTATAGAGAATCATATTACCATCTAAACCACTGTAATAAACTAGTATAGTGTAGAGAATCATATTACCATCTAAACCACTGTAATAAACTAGTGTAGAGAATCATATTACCATCTAAACCACTGTAATAAACTAGTATAGTGTAGAGAATCATATTACCATCTAAACCACTGTAATAAACTAGTATAGAGAATCACATTACCATCTAAACCACTGTAATAAACTAGTATAGAGAATCATATTACCATCTAAACCACTGTAATAAACTAGTATAGAGAATCATATTACCATCTAAACCACTGTAATAAACTAGTATAGAGAATCATATTACCATCTAAACCACTGTAATAAACTAGTATAGAGAATCATATTACCATCTAAACCCCTGTAATAAACTAGTATAGAGAATCACATTACCATCTAAACCACTGTAATAAACTAGTGTAGTGAATAATATTACCATCTAAACCACTGTAATAAACTAGTATAGAGAATCATATTACCATCTAAACCACTGTAATAAACTAGTATAGAGAATCATATTACCATCTAAACCCCTGTAATAAACTAGTATAGAGAATCACATTACCATTTAAACCACTGTAATAAACTAGTGTAGTGAATAATATTACCATGTAAACCAATGTAATAAACTAGTATAGAGAATCATATTACCATCTAAACCACTGTAATAAACTAGTATAGAGAATCATATTACCATCTAAACCACTGTAATAAACTAGTATAGAGAATCACATTACCATCTAAACCACTGTAATAAACTAGTATAGAGAATCATATTACCATCTAAACCACTGTAATAAACTAGTGTAGTGAATAATATTACCATCTAAACCACTGTAATAAACTAGTATAGTGTAGTGAATAATATTACCATCTAAACCACTGTAATAAACTAGTGTAGTGAATAATATTACCATCTAAACCACTGTAATAAACTAGTGTAGTGAATAATATTACCATCTAAACCACTGTAATAAACTAGTATAGTGAATCATATTACCATCTAAACCACTGTAATAAAATAGTGTAGTGAATCATATTACCATCTAAACCACTGTAATAAACTAGTATAGAGAATCATATTACCATCTAAACCACTGTAATAAACTAGTATAGAGAATCATATTACCATCTAAACCACTGTAATAAACTAGTATAGAGAATCATATTACCATCTAAACCCCTGTAATAAACTAGTATAGAGAATCACATTACCATCTAAACCACTGTAATAAACTAGTGTAGTGAATAATATTACCATCTAAACCACTGTAATAAACTAGTATAGAGAATCATATTACCATCTAAACCACTGTAATAAACTAGTATAGAGAATCATATTACCATCTAAACCACTGTAATAAACTAGTATAGAGAATCACATTACCATCTAAACCACTGTAATAAACTAGTATAGAGAATCATATTACCATCTAAACCACTGTAATAAACTAGTGTAGTGAATAATATTACCATCTAAACCACTGTAATAAACTAGTATAGTGTAGTGAATAATATTACCATCTAAACCACTGTAATAAACTAGTGTAGTGAATAATATTACCATCTAAACCACTGTAATAAACTAGTGTAGTGAATAATATTACCATCTAAACCACTGTAATAAACTAGTATAGTGTAGTGAATAATATTACCATCTAAACCACTGTAATAAAAGAGTGTAGTGAATCATATTACCATCTAAACCACTGTAATAAACTAGTATAGAGAATCACATTACCATCTAAACCACTGTAATAAACTAGTATAGAGAATCATATTACCATCTAAACCACTGTAATAAACTAGTATAGAGAATCACATTACCATCTAAACCACTGTAATAAACTAGTATAGAGAATCATATTACCATCTAAACCACTGTAATAGTGTAGAGAATCATATTACCATCTAAACCACTGTAATAAACTAGTATAGAGAATCACATTACCATCTAAACCACTGTAATAAACTAGTATAGAGAATCACATTACCATCTAAACCACTGTAATAAACTAGTATAGTGTAGAGAATCATATAACCATCTAAACCACTGTAATAAACTAGTATAGAGAATCATATTACCATCTAAACCACTGTAATAAACTAGTATAGAGAATCACATTACCATCTAAACCACTGTAATAAACTAGTATAGAGTATCACATTACCATCTAAACCACTGTAATAAACTAGTGTAGTGAATAATATTACCATCTAAACCACTGTAATAAACTAGTATAGAGAATCATATTACCATCTAAACCACTGTAATAAACTAGTATAGAGAATCATATTACCATCTAAACCACTGTAATAAACTAGTATAGAGAATCATATTACCATCTAAACCACTGTAATAAACTAGTATAGAGAATCATATTACCATCTAAACCACTGTAATAAACTAGTATAGTGAATCATATTACCATCTAAACCACTGTAATAAACTAGTATAGAGAATCATATTACCATCTAAACCACTGTAATAAACTAGTATAGTGTAGAGAATCATATTACCATCTAAACCACTGTAATAAACTAGTATAGAGAATCATATTACCATCTAAACCACTGTAATAAACTAGTATAGAGAATCATATTACCATCTAAACCACTGTAATAAACTAGTATAGTATAGAGAATCATATTACCATCTAAACCACTGTAATAAACTAGTATAGAGAATCATATTACCATCTAAACCACTGTAATAAACTAGTATAGAGAATCATATTACCATCTAAACCACTGTAATAAACTAGTATAGAGAATCACATTACCATCTAAACCACTGTAATAAACTAGTATAGAGAATCATATTACCATCTAAACCACTGTAATAAACTAGTATAGAGAATCATATTACCATCTAAACCACTGTAATAAACTAGTATAGAGAATCATATTACCATCTAAACCACTGTAATAAACTAGTATAGAGAATCACATTACCATCTAAACCACTGTAATAAACTAGTATAGAGAATCATATTACCATCTAAACCACTGTAATAAACTAGTATAGTGAATCATATTACCATCTAAACCACTGTAATAAACTAGTATAGAGAATCATATTACCATCTAAACCACTGTAATAAACTAGTATAGTGTATAGTGTATAGTGTATTTAGTTGTACCATCTAAATAGTATATTTTCCATAATCAAAAACGTAGTATTTTCAGCTGTTTGAAGCTGGTGTACAAATCCAAAAGTAAAAGATGTGATGCTATGGGGCGATAGTCATTTAGGTCACTTTCTTGGGTACAGGAACAATGGTGGCCATCTTGAATCAAGTGGGGACAGCAGACTGGGATAGGGAGAGATTTAATATGTTCGTAAACACTCCAGCCAGATGGTCTGTGCATCCTTTGAGGACGCGTCTTGGTTCCCCGTCTGGGCCGGCAGCTTTGCGAGGGTTAACACACTTAAATGTCTTTCTCACATCAGACAGAGAGAACGAGAGCTGACGTCGTCATGAGCAGTGGTGGCCCACTGTGTTTTCCTTACAGAACGAGAGCTGACGTCGTCATGAGCAGTGGTGGCCCACTGTGTTTTCCTTACAGTGGGTGAAGAAGGTATTTATCTTGTCCGGGAGCAAGGCGTCAGTGTCCAGGACATGGCTGGCTTTCACTTTATAATGTACGATTATTTGGTGTCCGTACTACATACAGTACGTCTCAAGTCTGACCAGGTAATAACATGGATATATACACAGGGGTACAAGTACAGAGTCCATGTGCAGGGGTACCAGGTAATAACATGGCTATATAGACAGGGTACCAGTACAGAGTCCATGTGCAGGGGTAACAGGTAATAACATGGCTATCTACACAGGTACCAGTACAGAGTCCATGTGCAGGGGTACCAGGTAATAACATGGCTACATACACAGGTACCAGTAAAGAGTCAATGTGCAGGGGTACCAGGTAATAACATGGCTATATTTACGGGGTACCAGTACAGAGTCCATGTGCAGGGGTACCAGGTAATAACATGGCTATATAAACAGGGTACCAGTACCAAGTCCATGTGCAGGGGTACCAGGTAATAACATGGCTATATACACAGGGTACCAGTACAGAGTCCATGTTTAGGGGTTCCAGGTAATAACATGGCTATATACACAGGTACCAGTAAAGAGTCCATGTTTAGGGGTACCAGGTAATAACATGGCTATATACACAGGGTACCAGTACAGAGTCCATGAGCAGGGGTACCAGGTAATAACATGGCTATATACACAGGTACCAGTACAGAGTCCATGAGCAGGGGTACCAGGAAATAACATGGCTATATACACAGGTATCAGTACAGAGTCCATGTGCAGGGGTACCAGGTAATAACATGGCTATATACACAGGTACCAGTACAGAGTCCATGTGCATGGGTACCAGATAATAACATGGCTATCTACACAGGTACCAGTACAGAGTCCATGAGCGGGGGTACAAGTCAAAAACATGGCTGTATACACAGGGTACCAGTACAGAGTCCATGTGCAGGTGTACCAGGTAATAACTTGGCTTTATACACAGGGGTACCAGTACAGAGTCCATGTGCATGGGTACCAGATAATAACATGGCTATCTACACAGGTACCAGTACAGAGTCCATGAGCAGGGGTACCAGGTAATAACATGGCTGTATACACAGGGTACCAGTACAGAGTCCATGAGCAGGGGTACCAGGTAATAACATGGCTATATACACTGGTACCAGTACAGAGTCCATGTGCAGGGGTACAAGTTATTAACATGGCTATATACACAGGTACCAGTACAGAGTCCATGAGCAGGGGTACCAGGTAAAAACATGGCTATATACACAGGTACCAGTACAGAGTCCATGTGCAGGGGTACCAGGTAATAACATGGCTATATACACAGGTATCAGTACAGAGTCCATGTGCAGGGGTACCAGGTAATAACTTGGCTTTATACACAGGGGTACCAGTACCTAGTCCATGTGTAGGAGTTCAAGTCAATAACATGGCTATATACACAGGTACCAGTACCTAGTCCATGTGCAGGGGTACCAGGTAATAACATGGCTATATACACAGGGTACCAGTACCTAGTCCATCTGCAGGGGTACCAGATAATAACATGGCTATATACACTGGTACCAGTACAGAGTCCATGTGCAGGGGTACCAGATAATAACATGGCTATATACACAGGTACCAGTACCTAGTCCATGTGCAGGAGTTCAAGTCAATAACATGGCTATATACACAGGTACCAGAACCTAGTCCATGTGCAGGGGTACCAGGTAATAACATGGCTTTATACACTGGTACCAGTACAGAGTCCATGTGCAGGGGTACCAGATAATAACATGGCTATATACACAGGTAACAGTACAGAGTCCATGTGCAGGGGTACCAGGTAATAACTTGGCTTTATACACAGGGGTACCAGTACCTAGTCCATGTGCAGGAGTTCAAGTCAATAACATGGCTATATACACAGCTACCAGTACCTAGTCCATGTGCAGGGGTACCAGGTAATAACATGGCTATATACACAGGGTACCAGTACCTAGTCCATCTGCAGGGGTACCAGATAATAACATGGCTATATACACAGGTACCAGTACCTAGTCCATGTGCAGGGGTACAAGGTAATAACATGGCTTTATACACTGGTACCAGTACAGAGTCCATGTGCAGGGGTACCAGATAATAACATGGCTATATACACAGGTAACAGTACAGAGTCCATGTGCAGGGGTACCAGGTAATAACATGGCTATATACACAGGTACCAGTACAGAGTCCATGTGCAGGGTTACCAGGTAGTAACATGGCTATATACACTGGTACCAGTACAGAGTCCATGTGCAGGGGTACCATGTAATAACATGGCTATATACACAGGTAGCAGTACAGAGTCCATGTGCAGGGGTACCAGGTAATAACATGGCTATATACACAGCTACCAGTACAGAGTCCATGTGCAGGGGTACCATGTAATAACATGGCTACATACACAGGTAGCAGTACAGAGTCCATGTGCAGGGGTACCAGGTAATAACATGGCTACATACACAGGTACCAGTACTGAGTCCATGTGCAGGTGTACCAGGTAATAACATGGCTATATACACAGGGTACCAGGTAATAACATGGCTATACCATGGTACCAGGTAATAACATGGCTATACCATGGTACCAGGTAATAACATGGCTATACCATGGTACCAGGTAATAACATGGCTATACCATGTTACCAGGTAATAACATGGCTATACCATGGTACCAGGTAATAACATGGCTATACCATGGTACCAGGTAATAACATGGCTATACCATGGTACCAGGTAATAACATGGCTATACCATGGTACCAGGTAATAACATGGCTATACCAGGGTACCAGGTAATAACATGGCTATACCAGGGTACCAGGTAATAACATGGCTACACCATGGTACCAGGTAATAACATGGCTATACCATGGTACCAGGTAATAACATGGCTACACCATGGTACCAGGTAATAACATGGCTACACCATGGTACCAGGTAATAACATGGCTACACCATGGTACCAGGTAATAACATGGCTACACCATGGTACCAGGTAATAACATGGCTACACCATGGTACCAGGTAATAACATGGCTACACCATGGTACCAGGTAATAACATGGCTACACCATGGTACCAGGTAATAACATGGCTACACCAGGGTACCAGGTAATAACATGGCTACACCATGGTACCAGGTAATAACATGGCTACACCAGGGTACCAGGTAATAACATGGCTACACCAGGGTACCAGGTAATAACATGGCTACACCATGGTACCAGGTAATAACATGGCTACACCATGGTACCAGGTAATAACATGGCTACACCAGGGTACCAGGTAATAACATGGCTACACCATGGTACCAGGTAATAACATGGCTACACCATGGTACCAGGTAATAACATGGCTACACCATGGTACCAGGTAATAACATGGCTACACCATGGTACCAGGTAATAACATGGCTACACCATGGTACCAGGTAATAACATGGCTACACCTTGGTACCAGGTAATAACATGGCTATACCATGGTACCAGGTAATAACATGGCTATACCATGGTACCAGGTAATAACATGGCTATACCATGGTACCAGGTAATAACATGGCTACACCATGGTACCAGGTAATAACATGGCTACACCATGGTACCAGGTAATAACATGGCTACACCATGGTACCAGGTAATAACATGGCTATACCATGGTACCAGGTAATAACATGGCTACACCATGGTACCAGGTAATAACATGGCTATACCATGGTACCAGGTAATAACATGGCTACACCTTGGTACCAGGTAATAACATGGCTATACCATGGTACCAGGTAATAACATGGCTATACCATGGTACCAGGTAATAACATGGCTATACCATGGTACCAGGTAATAACATGGCTATACCATGGTACCAGGTAATAACATGGCTACACCATGGTACCAGGTAATAACATGGCTATACCAGGGTACCAGGTAATAATATGGCTATACCATGGTACCAGGTAATAACATGGCTACACCATGGTACCAGGTAATAACATGGCTACACCATGGTACCAGGTAATAACATGGCTACACCATGGTACCAGGTAATAACATGGCTACACCATGGTACCAGGTAATAACATGGCTACACCATGGTACCAGGTAATAACATTGCTATACCATGGTACCAGGTAATAACATGGCTATACCAGGGTACCAGGTAATAACATGGCTATACCATGGTACCAGGTAATAACATGGCTATACCAGGGTACCAGGGTACCAGTACTGTATATAATGTATATACTGTATAGTTTTGTTTTTAGTAGTTACAGTCTTGTCCCATCGCTGCACTGCTTCTTCACACAATGCACTCTTAACCCAGAAGCTCCAATGTGTCGGAGGAAATACCATACACCTGGTGACATGGTCATACACCTGGTGACATGGTCATACACCTGGTGACATGGTCATACACCTGGTGACATGGTCATGCACCTGGTGACATGGTCATACACCTGGTGACATGGTCATACACCTGGTGACATGGTCATACACCTGGTGACATGGTCATACACCTGGTGACATGGTCATACACCTGGTGACATGGTCATACACCTGGTGACATGGTCATACACCTGGTGACATGCACACGGCCTTCCACAGGAGTCGCTAGAGCGCCATGGGACAAGAACATCCCGGCCGGCCAAACCCTCCCCTAACCTGGACGATGCTTGGCCAATCGTGTGCCGCCTCATGGGTCATTGAACCAGGATCTTGTGTGACGATGCAGCGTCTTAGACCGCGGCGCCACCTGGGAGGTCATTATGGGGTATTGTGTGTAGATTGATGTCATTATGGGGTATTGTGTGTATATTGATGTCATTATGGGGTATTGTGTGTAGATTGATGTCATTATGGGGTATTGTGTGTAGATTGATGTCATTATGGGGTATTGTGTGTATATTGATGTCATTATGGGGTATTGTGTGTAGATTGATGTCATTATGGGGTATTGTGTGTATATTGATGTCATTATGGGGTATTGTGTGTAGATTGATGTCATTATGGGGTATTGTGTGTAGATTGATGTCATTATGGGGTATTGTGTGTATATTGATGTCATTATGGGGTAGTGTGTGTAGATTGATGTCATTATGGGGTATTGTGTGTAGATTGATGTCATTATGGGGTATTGTGTGTAGATTGATGTCATTATGGGGTATTGTGTGTGTAGATTGATGTCATTATGGGGTATTGTGTGTGTAGATTGATGTCATTATGGGGTATTGTGTGTGTAGATTGATGTCATTATGGGGTATTGTGTGTGTAGATTGATGTCATTATGGGGTATTGTGTGTGTAGATTGATGTCATTATGGGGTATTGTGTGTGTAGATTGATGTCATTATGGGGTATTGTGTGTGTAGATTGATGTCATTATGGGGTATTGTGTGTAGATTGATGTCATTATGGGGTATTGTGTGTGTAGATTGATGTCATTATGGGGTATTATGGGTAGATTGATGTCATTATGGGGTATTGTGTGTAGATTGATGTCATTATGGGGTAGTGTGTGTGTATATTGATGTCATTATGGGGTATTGTGTGTAGATTGATGTCATTATGGGGTATTGTGTGTAGATTGATGTCATTATGGGGTATTGTGTGTAGATTGAGGTCATTATGGGGTATTGTGTGTAGATTGATGTCATTATGGGGTATTGTGTGTAGATTGATGTCATTATGGGGTATTGTGTGTAGATTGATGTCATTATGGGGTATTGTATTGTAGTGTGTGTAGATTGATGTCATTATGGGGTATTGTATTGTATTGTGTGTAGATTGATGTCATTATGGGGTATTGTGTGTGTAGATTGATGTCATTATGGGGTATTGTGTGTAGATTGATGTCATTATGGGGTATT
>JAKYLM010000200.1:0-22500 GCA_023634145.1 Thymallus thymallus | reverse complement strand
TTAGAGACAGTTTGCGCTGTTCTGTGAAGGGAGTAGTACACAGCGTTGTACGAGATCTTCAGTTTCTTGGCAATTTCTTGCATGGAATAGCCTTCATTTCTCAGAACAACAATAGACTGACGAGTTTCAAGAGAAGGTTATTTGTTTCTGGCTATTTTGAGCCTGTAATCGAACCCACAAATGCTGATTGCTTCAGATACTCAACTAGTCTAAAGAAGGCCAGTTTTATTGCTTCTAATCAGCTCAACAGTTTTCAGCTGTGCTAACATAATTGCAAAAGGGTTTTCTAATGATCAATTAGCCTTTTAAAATGATAAACTTGGATTAGCTAACACAACGTGCCATTGAACACAGGAGTGATGGTTGTGATAATGGGCATCTGTACGCCTATGTAGATATTCCATAAAAATTGGCCGTTTCCAGCTACAATAGTCATTTACAACATTAACAATGTCTACACTGTATTTCTGATCAATCAGATATTTTAATGGACAAAAATTTTGCTTTTCTTTCAAAAACAAGGACATTTCTATGTGACCCCAAACTTTTGAACGGTAGTGTATACAGTATGTCACCGTTCACCAAGCCTTTGCACCAGAGTAAATTTGACACCTTCTTTTTTTTTCCTCTTCCTCAGAATTGAACAGTCATGAGGTAAAGTTAACTCTAATAGTAAAATAAATGGTGCTTTTGCATCTTTTAATTCCCTCTTATTGCCATAAAAAGAAGAGCAAGTGACCGATCGGTTAATTCATGATATCTGACAATACATCTGAAGTCAGTACTCACTCTTTAGTTTGGGTAAGTTGTGCATTGTCAACATGCAATGAAAGCTATTAAGACTACAGTACCCCAGTGGTCAGAAGTGTCTGGGAACGAGATTACTGTACCCATAGTCTCTCTGGCATGTTTTATCTCAGAAGACTTTAGACGTCGTGGGCCACGACACATCCATTTTGAGCTTAGTGATTTAAAATTCAGGGCTTAAAAAAACAAAGACGATGCACTGTGAGGAAATCTTGTTATGGTTTGTTTTCACGGTTAGTTTGAACACGACTCGCCTCCGGCGGATAACAGCGACTTCTGTTGTTAATCTTCTTTCATTAGATTGAGTGAAGACAGCACAAACCAAAGAGAAGATGTGGAGACCAGCTGCACAGATTGTTCAGCTCAGATAAAGAACAGAAATGTGTCAGTCGTATGTATTTGGGGCTCCCGAGTGGCGCAGCGGTCTAAGGCACTGCATCTCAGTGTTAGGTGTCACTGCAGACCCGGGTTCAATCCCGGGCTGTATCACAATTGGCCGTGATCGGGAGTCCCATAGGGCGGCGCACAATTGGCCCAGCGTCGTCCGGGTTAGGGGAGGCCGGGGTAGGCCGTCATTCTAAATAAGAATGAGTTGCCAAGAATTTTAATAAAAAAATGTTGGGGCTTCAGTTTAATAATACAGGACAAGCTGCTCATGCAATTCCACCATTTAGGAGGTGCCTGAATGAGAGAATAGACACACCACCTTCTTTCTTTAGAATATGTTGTGTTCTAGACTGTTGGTCCCTGTGTACTTTTAGACTGTTGGGCCCTGTGTACTTCTAGACTGTTGGAATTGAACCCACGTAAATGATCACTTTTGTTCTCACAAAAAGGCTCTTATTTTGGTGTGTAAAGGCATACTTCCTATTTTTCCGTTTTAAGTGTTCAATTGTCTATCATACAAACACAACCCACGCCACAGTCAAGCGCTACAAACTGTTTATCCCATAGGACGCTACCACCCCCTAGTGGTAGAATGTATTCATGACTCCCCATACTGAGCCCAGCTGTGCTGTTTCTATCTTCATCCCAGACCCCAGTGGACAATCTGTGTGTGACCAGTGTAAGCCAGAGTACCAGGGGCCCCACTGTGACCAGTGCAGGGGTGGCTTCTACAACGCGGACAGCATCTGCCTGCCTTGCAACTGCAGCAGGAACGCCGACCCCAGGACCTCGCCCCGCATCTGCAACCCTGAGACGGGCCACTGCCTGAGCTGCGTCAACAACACGTCGGGGAAACACTGCGAGCGCTGTGCCGAAGGCTACGTGGGTAGTGCCATCATCCACAGCTGCAAAGGTCAGAATCATTTAATAATAATCATCATCATCATTGTTCTACCGGGTGTCTTTTCAAAGCAGTTAACTCTTACTGTCTGCGTTAAATTAACATTTTGACAATGTAACTCTAAGGGAGTGTTCTTTTTTCAACAGCGGTTATATAACAGTAGATTATAACAATGTGTACACACTGTGTACATACACTGGGGGCCAAAAGTTTGGACTGTTACTCATTCAAGGGTCTTTCTTTATTTGCACTATTTTTTACATTGTAGAATAAAAGTGAAGACATAAAAACTATGACTTAACACATATGGAATCATGTAGTAACCAAAAAAGTGTTAAACAAATCAAAGTATATTTTATTTGAGATTCTTCAAATAGCCACCTTTGCCATGATGACAGCTTTGCACACTCTTGGCATTCTCTCAACCAACTTCACCTGGAATGCTTTTCCATCAGTCTTGAAGGAGTTCCCACATATGCTGAGCACTTGTTGGCTGCTTGTCCTTCACTGTGGTCTGACTCATCCCAAACCATCTACATTTGGTTGAGGTTGAAACCAAAAATCTCAAATTTGCACTCCAGACCAAAGGACAAATTTCCACCGGTCTAATGTCTATTGCTTGTGTTTCTTGGCCCAAGCAAGTCTTCTTCTTATTGGTGTCCTTTAGTAGTGGTTTCTTTGCAGCAATTCAACCATGACGGCCTTATTATCACAGTCTCCTCTGAACAGTTGATGTTGAGATGTGTCTGTTACTTGAACTCTGTGAAGCATGTATTTGTGCTGCAATCGGTGGCTGGTAACTCTAATGAACTTATCCTCTGCAGCAGAGGTATTTCTGGGTCTTCCATTCCTGTGGCGGTGCTCATGACGCTGGTTGAGAGAATGCCATGAGTGTGCAAAGCTGTCATCAAGGTAAAGGGTGGCTACTTTGAAGAATCTCAAATATAAAATATATTTTGATTTGTATAACACTTTGTTGGTTACTACACAATTCTATATGTGTTATGTCATAGTTTTGATGTCTTCACTTTTATTCTATAATGTAAAAATGTTTGCAAATAAAGAAAAACCCTTGAATGAGTAATATTCCAAACTTTTGGCCCCCAGTGTAAGTACACTGTGGAAGTGTTGAATTTCACAGAGTTAAATGTACATTAGCAACATTTCTGTGAATGTGAGCTATTCCCCTGTAATCACCATTGAAAAATTCCACTGTAATGTTAAAGATAAAATCAACAAACAAAGCTGAGGATGCATAATTATAAAACAATTAGCAGTTACCTTTATCAAGAAATAAGACAGTGAAGCGTTCCTTGTGCTTAACATACAGACTTGCCTCTCTTCTCCAGCTATAGTCACTCCCACCCCTGAGCAGAACACGACAACGACTCTGCGCTTCACCAGCACTACCCCCTCTAGTGGCCACACCATGACTTCCAACGCCACCACCACTCAGCTTACCACCACAGCCTCCAGCACCACACAAGGTCTCCTCGCCAACACCACGGCTGCCATCTCCGAGGTCTCCTGGACCCAGTTCAATGTCATCGTCCTAGCGGTGATCATCGTGACAGTGGTGGTGCTGATGGGCGTGGCAGGCGGTGTCTACACCTACCGCGAGTACCGCAACCGCAAGCTGAACGCTCCGTTCTGGACCATCGAGCTGAAGGAGGACAACATCAGCATCAGTAGCTACCATGACAGTCTGCCTAACATGGGGGACGTGTCGGGCTTGCTGGAGGAAGAGGCCAGCATGGAGCTGGCGCCCAACGGCCAGCTGGCGCTTAGCAGCCCCGTCAACATGTACAAGGCGTGATGATGGGCCATGGGCGGGGCTGCGTCTTCTTCTTTGGTGTTTTAACTGCGGTGTGTAAGCCAACGTTTATTGGTGTTACCGCCGCCCTCTGGACTAGTGTGGTAAAGACATGACGCATCCTCCGGGAAACCGTATTCTGTCCCATCTCTACCACACCCGCCCACCCCACCCCTGGTGGCCACACCCACCCAGGGACTCTGATTGGGGGAGGCAGAGATAGGGGGGAGGGAGGTCTCTGAATGGCAGAGGCAGAGATGGAGAGGAGGAGGTTTATCGTCCAGTCCTCAGGATTTTAATAATAAATTATTTGCTTGTTGACTTCAACAGAGAGAAAAATGTTGCAGGTACTAAAATGAAGAGGAGCTGGAAGGATGGAGTAACTTCAGAATCAGAAATCAAGTGATCCCTGAGTCACCCAGACTGGGAGACATTTTTTTTAACATAACAACCTGTGTTTGAATGGTTCAGAAGTGTCTGAGAGGTGGAACTTTGTCAAAGTGACAGAGACTGTGCCCTTCATGACTCAACCTTTGAGCCACAGGGAACCAGGAAGAGAGTGGAGATAGAGACCAATGAAGGCTGAGTATCCAGCCAGGCCTGTGAAACCAGTGAACTGAAGCCCACTCTGAAATGCTGCATCACACAATCAAAAACCTACTGAATATTTACACCTCTTCATATACACATCCTCAAACACTATATTTGCACATACAGTACTACATGCACTAAATAAACACACATACACTAAATCAACACACACATGCACACCTTGTACCATAACAAAACACATACACACAAAATAAAGGGAGAGTGTATTGTCCTGGGTGGTTTCAATGGAGGATAACTTGCTTCAAAATTGTGCAATTGTATAATGAGAGAGAAAATGGACAATAGTTTTGCAACTATTATGATTTATACAACACTGCTGTGGGACCATTTTGGTACACTAAAATGAAACTATTGCAGGGCTCCGGTACATTTTTTAAGAGGCTCCAGATTTTAAACAAGTCCCCTTTTTGTTCATGTTATTTTGTAATTTATTGCTTTCTGTTTTCCTCAATAATCTTACTGCTAATGTGCCGCACAGCCAGATCTTAGCCATGCAGATGCCAGAAAGCCCATTACAGAAAATGTGTTGGTTTACGGCTGAAACTGAACGTTCTCTGACCGTTGTTTAAGTTTCAAGGCAGGAGTCATTTTCATGGTTTCTTATTTTATTAATAATAATAATAATGTATTGGATTTGTGTAGTTGCTGAAAGAGCTTCACTCTCATCTTCTACTTTCACCTGGATGATGACGCTCCAGTTCAGTAGGCATGAAACAGGAGAAAAAGACTGAAACGTGAAGACACTTCCTGGACTTTTTACTACCTGTGTTCCCTAGTGAACATGACAGTGGACAGATAAGGAAGTGCATCATACTAATTATGAATTGGGGTGATTATGTGGGCATGATTGTCTGAGGGCCTGACTGGGAATTTAGCCAGGACAGCGGGGTTTAACAACTCCCATACTCTGGCAACTTTTTTTTGGAGCATAGCTAGCAATGCTAATGGAAAACGGATGAGACCATTTAGCGGTGAATTCAAAAGCATGCGGAAATCGGGAAAGCTGAGCTCTTTCACAATTATTTTGAATGCAACGCAAACTGGCTTGAATTTGGGAGAACTATTGTCACCATACCAGATAAAGGTTTCTTTGAAATTGTAATTACCTAACAATTCCCATGTGCACTGAGTGTACAAAACATTAGGAACACCTTCCTAATATTGAGTTGAACCCCTTTTTGCCCTCAGAACAGACCCAATTCTTCAGGGCATGGACTCCTACAAGGTGTCAAAAGCGTTCCACAGGGATGCTGGCCCATGTTGACTCCAATGCTTTCCACAGTTGTGAAGTTGGCTGGTAGTGGATCTCCGCTCTGAATAGATCGTTCCATCTCATCCCACAGATGCTCAATTGGATTGAGATCTGGTGACTGGGCAGGCCACTGTTGTTTATGGAACCATTCCTGGACAATCCTAGCCTTGTGGCATTAGGCATTATCCTGCTGAAAAAATTAATTTGCAGATGGGATACACTGCTGCCATGAAGGGATGCGCTCAGTGTATATCACATGTCCAGCTTCAGTTATCACTAATGGTTCTTACCTTCCGTCAAGCTGCTCAACAGATCTGAAGCTTTGAACCCCCCCCACCTAGAGATGATGGCCTCTTACTCCTTCAGGTACTGTCCTGCTCATTGTTGATATGAACATGATGTACAGATTGGTTGTAAATAAGAAGCTACTATTGTAGATAGATTTTTTTTTTTCAGGGCTGGGAAATTCTGGGCCTCTTCTCTGGGTTGTTTTGACATCCAGGCATATTGGGGGTATTCTCAACTCTGATCTCTTCCCGCTGAAATGACATACCAACCATAATTATTCCAGAGTAGCAGGGGCATATGTGCTGAGGTTTACCAGACCCTTTTTCTGTCCGATACACCTTGTACATACCACAGCTAATGTAACCTACCAAAATTAAACTCTTTTTGTTTAGTTTTTGTGTCAGCGTTGTTAATTTATTATATGAATGGTGCAATATGCAAAATCGCTCCAGCATTTCCTGTTTGATCAAATTTTAATAGTTAGCCTAATTTCAGTTTGTGACTAAACAAGCAGTCATTGTGTAGAGAATCATTGTACCATCTAAAGTGTTGTGAAATTGTATTTTCAGTTGTTTGAAGCTGGTGTACAAAACCTACAGTAAAAGATGCAAAAACTAAGCTCAAGAACGGGAAGCATAGAAATGAAGCATATAGAACAGATCTACCGCTTCTTAGACTTACTTCCAATTAGAATGACAGATCTATAAGGTCAGGGCTCTGTGCAGGCCAGTCAAGTTCTTCCACACCGATCTCGACAAACCATTTCTGTATTACCTGGCTTTGTGCACAGGGGCATTGTCATGCTGAAACAGGAAAGGGCCTTCCCCAAACTGTTGCCACAAAGTTGGAAGCACAGAATCGTCTAGAATGTCATTGTATGCTGTAGCGTTAAGATGTCACTTCACTGGAACTAAGGGGACTAGCCCGAACCATGAAAAACATCCCCAGACCATTATTCCTCCTCCACCAAACTTTACATTTGGCACTATGTATTCGGGCAGGTAGTGTTCTCCTGGCATCCACCAAACCCAGGTTCGTCCATTGGACTGCCAGATGGTGAAGTGTGATTCATCACTCCAGAGAACGCGTTTCCACTGCTCCAGAGTTCAATGGTGGCGATCTTTACACCATTCCAGCCGACGCTTGGCTTTGCAGATGGTGATCTTAGGCTTGTGTGCGGCTGCTCTGCCGTGGAAACCCATTTCATGAAGCTTCCGAAGAACAGTTCTGGTGCTGACGTTGCTTCCAGAGCAGTTTGGAACTCGGTAGTAAGTGTTGCAGCTGAGGACGGACACATTTTTAGGCACTTCAACGGTCCAGTTCTAAACACTTAGCGGGTGAGCCGTTGTTGCTCCTAGAAGTTTCCACTTCACAATAACAGCACTTACAGTTGTCCGGGGCAGCTCTAGCAGGGCAGAAATTTGACAAACTGACTTGTTGGAAAGGTCGCATCCTATGACGGTGCCGCGTTGAAAGTCACTGAGCTCTTCAGTACGGCCATTCTACTGCCAATGTTTGTCTATGGAGATTGCATGGCTGTGTGCTCGATTTTATACACCTGTCAGCAACGGGAAACGCTGTTCAAACTTTAAAATGTGTAGACTGGTCTGGATTGAGTTGCTTGTATTCAACCTTTTGATATATTTTATACAATGCTTTCGGAAAGTAGTCAGACCCATTCACTTTCTCCACATTTTGTTACGTTACAGCCTTATTCTAAAATGTATTCATAAATCTACACACAATACCCCATAATGACAAATCAAACAGGTTTTTAGAAATTTTTGCAAACCTCCTTTTAAGAATGATGGAAGCCAATGTTTTTGGGGACCTTCAACGCTGCAGACATTTTTGGTACCCTTCCCCAGATCTGTGCCTCGACACAATCCTCGATCCACAGGTGTGGGCCTTTTCAAAATCATGTCCAATCAGTTGAATTTACCACAGGTGGACTCCAATGGAAACAGGATGCACCTGAGTTTAATTTCGAGTCTCATAGGAAAGGGTCTGAATAAAAAAAGTGTTATGTTTTTACTACATTAGCAAAAAAATCTATAAACCTGTTATGGGATATTGTGTGTAGATTGATGAGGAAAACATTTTATTCAATCGATTTTTTGAATAAGCCTGTAACGTAACAAAATGTCGAAAAAGTCAAGGGGTCTGAATACTTTCCGAATGCACTGTATATCAACCCTAGACGTCCAACTCTAGTAGTTTTAAGATGTTTTTTGACCAGTTAGGATAGCATACAGACAGGGAACTGAGGAGTTTGTGCCAAAATTGCAATTGGACCAGGATTCGTTCCCACGCAGAAACAGGCAGATAATTTCTGAAATGCGGTAGTGTTAGCCACTAGATCAGATTTTGAATTTTAACATTTCACCCTGGTTGTCATATTTGAGGTGATATGTCATGTTTTTACTGTTCTCGTCAAATCCTTGTTTTCTGTCTTCTAGTGTTACTGGGAAACTCTTTAATACCAGACAAGGCAATGTTTGCTACTGCAACAAAGGGTACAGAACTGGTGACTACAACTCCCTCCCAATCAAAAAGCATGGTTTGAGTCAACTCAAAACATTTCCAAATGTTTTTCAACAACAGTGTGTGATATGATAGATTTTCTTCATGTCGTTTTCTTCATTAGAGCCCTGGTGAGCTCATAGTGAATATTGGGAAGGAGACAGCTGGAGCATCATAAGATCATTTCACAGGTATTTAAAAGAGGATGTCACGTTAAAATGCTGACTAGACCGGCGCGTGCGTGTTGATTTTGTCCACCTACACCAGATTTGATCAGGACTAGCAGGTTGAAATATCAAAACGACCTCTGAACCAAATGTAATGTTTTGGGGACAGGTCGAAAAGCGTTAAACACTTAAGGCGATTTAGCTAGCTAGCTAGCTATCTAGCTTGCTGTTGCGAGCGAATTTGTCATCTACTCTGACAATTAATCCACAGATAAAAGGGTAAAACAAGATTCCTCCTTCAGGCTTCTTCTTCGAACTTTATATGGCGGTTGGCAACCAACTTTAAGGTGCATTACCACCACCAACTGGACTGGAGTGTGGACCTCAGTTCATCTTTCAATCACCCACACGGGTATATGCTCCTAAAAACCAATGAGGAGATGGGAGAGGCGGGACTTGCAGCGAAGCGGCACAAATAGAACCAAGTTGTATTTTAGTGCCTGGCTACAATGATTTAATAACATTTGTGTACATTTATTTTGCAATGCTTGCGGTCATGCTTGTGTTGTGGTCAGTATGTAGCCTGTGGAAACAGCCTGATCACTGCGTTCACCATTCTATTCCATGGGAGAGCATGAATGGCAACAACACCGGGATACAGTGTCCTTCGGTACCGCTTGCCAAGGAACAGTGAAATCCCACTCCAACTCAACATCTGGCTTCAAAATCAAAGTTCAAGTTCTTGCGGTAGTTTAAGGCTAAACCTCTCCGTAGCAGCACTCCATCTAGCCACAACCATTTAGAGGTGCATTCAAAAGCATGCGGAGAGAGCAGGAATATGTAAGGCTGAGCTCTTTCCCAATGCTTTTGAATGCACCACAAATCAGTTTGAATTATGATATTTGGGAGAACTATTTACACCGTATGAGAAAAGGTTTCTTTGAAATTGTGGTTACCTAACAATTCCCATCATATGTCCAGTTTCAGTTATCACTAATGTTTCTTACCTTCCCAGCTAGTGGTGCATACAAAAGCATTGGGCGAATGAAGGAAAGCAGCACTTTTATTTCAAATGCACCGAAGACAAAAAATAAATACCTCTGTCATGTACTGAGCAAGGAGACCAGATTTAAATTTGTATGCCATTTGGGATGGTCAGTCAATGTTCTCACTTTCAATATCAAGAATACTAAATCAAATGTTCATAGTCTTGTCAACAATGAGCACTTATGTATACTGAGGTTAACCGTTTATATTATATACAATGCTGTGACAATTTGACAAACCCGGTCTAATCATATGATACTGAATTTAATAGAAAAGAGTCAACAAAATACAATTCATACTGATTAAGCCTACAGGACTTGTCGCTTGTTTCCTATCACACACATCATGCCACATACTGTACACTGGGTCACTCCCGATGCATCATGGGAAAATACTGAATGAACTGTGCAAATTGAGGATATCAACACACAAGGCCCATCGGAAAAAACTTGTCAAATTTGTTTGTATTTACAGGTCAGATTAGTGTTTTTATACAGCTCATTTAAACCCGTATTTCACAATTCCCTCGACTACAGCAGTTGCCACTTCTCTCCAACTCTTAAAAACACCCATTCAATTGATGTTTGTGCACAGTATAAAAAAAGGTAAATCTATTTCACTGAAGCAGTAGCGATGGAATGACAATCAAATTGTGCCCCAGTAATTACCAGAGAGCGACGAAAAAAATACCCATTATAAAGGGGGGAAAATAATGATTTTCTTTGTTGTGAAACTGTCACTGTCGGTGCAAAAGTAATAGGGTAGCAAAAGACTTTTCTACCACACTTTAGAGGCAGTATTACATATCAGGGTACTGACTTAAACCAGCTAACGTGCCGATTATGGCTACAGTGCATATAGTCACCTTAGTATTTACATACATACCAACATAATGCGCCTAACATGCATTTGAAGGCATTTGCAAATACATCTATTTGAACACCTTTTGCCTGTCGTAGTTGTTGACCTAGCATTCAAGATTTGAATCAAGTTTCATATGATCCATCATTCCATCCACAATCCGTGTCGTTTCACCCTTTTCCAACCCATACATTTACATTGCCTGTCGCATGACAGCACAACGGTTCAGTTATGATGGTAGACTTGAGAGAAGACACTGATTATAGTGTCCGCAATTCAGTAGTTTAAGCCTCTAGGACTGCTCATAGACAAGCAACTGCTCAGCATTCAATATCTATGCATCTATATGTAACAGTTGTCTCAAACTCATACAGCATCTGAACAACGTACTTTGACAATTAGAGCATTGTGCGGCAGGAACACAATCAATATTAATTCATGCTGATGTCAAACATGAGCTGCTGTTATTTAAATACAATTAAATAAATAAAGGTTGACTTTCCCAAGCATTCTACAAGACTGTCCGTAGCCGTTTCTTGTCGATGGCTGCAGCGTATTGAACTGATGCTCGGTATCACAGAACATAAATACATAAAGATGGTAACTGCTTAGACCCATGGTCCGTAGACTAGTACTATGTGTTCAATCCCATGTTGTTCAATGTTCATTAGGCTTCGCAATGGATTTTTTTTTAAAGATGTTTCGCAACGGAAAACGGAAATTAACATTTCTTATTGGACAAAATCCAGGTAGTCCCGCCCTGTTTCAGTCCTTCCTCCCACAGAAAAGTACCTAACTTTCTTTTGTCTCTCAGAGAAATGTTTTGTAAGCACACCGACTGCACTAGCTTCTGCCAAGGCGAACTAGTTTATGGTTGTTAAATGTACTCTAATCCTGGAAACCATGATGATGAGTGATTGACAGCAGCGGCCCACCATTGTCAGCTTCCATGATTCCCGCTCTCTTCTCGAATAGGCTGAGGAGGAGTCAGAGGACGAGACAGGAAGCAGACTCCATCACTCAGTTAGCAGGGTGACGCCACGTTGACAGGCCATCATGGACAACTGTGGTGGGAAGAAAAGCGATACATGTATAGGAGGAGAACTCTAAAACTATAAAATGTTCACGTAAATCCTCTTTTGAGAGGATGCGGTACTCACTGTGGGGAGTGTAGGTGAGCTGCTACACCAGGCCGTCGTACAGCGATAGAGCCTGGACAATGGAGGGGTCTGCTTTGGAGCCCTCCTGGAATTCCTGCAGGGTCAACATTCCGTCTGCGTTCTGAAAAAATACAAATCCTCACATTTTAATAATACTTTATTTAGATCACATACTACAGAATGGATAATAGCTGGACTGCTGTTCAATCTTTAAACCAGCAGGGGGCACTCTTCGTCAGACCTAAGTCTCAGCATAGTGTACAACAGCCTATTTATTGCACCCTTATACAACCCCATCAGTCAGTGTTGGTCTGGCCCAGTTCCAAATGCCTCTTGAGAGAGTATCTAACTCTCCATTGGATTTGATAAGAAGTCTCTCTGACAAAAAGCCTCAGGGCTTGGGCTAGCTAGTGCCTCCTTGAGGGGGGCATCAGAGTTTTCCGATTGAAAAACAGGCCTAAGTGAGCAGTGCCAGCCGCACAGGGCACATGGATCATACTGAGAAGGCTAAGGAGATACTTTGGATCCGTTGGCCTATCTTTCACACGCATTAGACAGGTGTCTGTGTGGTGGGTTTACTCTACCTTGTCCATCATGGCAAAGATTCGGTCCACTCTCTTCTCTGGGGTGTTTTCTTCCTCTGGCAACTCCACTGTGTTCCCCTTTTTTTGTGGCCAAATGTTGTTGTTGTTTAAAAAAAACATATGCATGGTAACACAGACAAAAGACAATAGTTAAGACAAAAACAAACCCGCCCTACCCTCACAGGACCTCATTTTCTTAACATATCACAAATTGCAGATCATAACAAGTCTCTTTTTTAACAACATAAGTTAATAACTCAACATTTGCCTCTTTAGCACCATGCATGCGGGACACGGATAGATTAAGTTTGTTCATAAATGAAAGCATACATTGACGCCATGGCAGAGAGTGAAGCTCCTGCCAACGTAAAGCATCTTTTGCGCTGCAGTAAATCCGGCGAGACATTCGCTTTTCACAAACAGTAAGAGCCATGGAAGAACAATGATTGACAGTAATGCTGTTGGTGAAAAGGGAATATTTTTTTGCAACAAAATGGTGGATAAAGACATCGAAACCTGATTCCAAAATGAGGAGACCTCTGGACATTCATAAAATCATATGCAAAAAAAGTGCCTTGGGCACCATGGGGGCAGAGCAAACCATTTGGAACGGGAATTATTTTTGAAATATTTTACGGGATGTGGTGTATTTGTCGATGTATTTTTACAGGATTCGTAGTTAGCTCTGTTCCCCATGGCACACCATAAGCCCGGAGCGCTGCCCATAGCTGCAAATAAAACAAAAAAGAGTGGTCCCTGATAAATGATATTGACGTTGTACCCACCGTGTTACCCTGTACGCGCGGCTGCGCGCAAACAAACAAACAAACAAACACACATAAATGGCTCAATTATCTGCAGGAAATTACGGAATGTTTTCTTTAAAGGCTAAACACTACATGGGACAAGGTATCGTCTAAACTGTCCCAGAATGGCTGACTTAAGAGAAACAACCAGACTTTCCCATTGAAATGTTGAAATACTAATTATGATGCTCCGTCCCCGTTAACTAAATTACGAGAATATATCAAAGCTTAATGTTTGATGCTGAGGCATCCGAAGGAGGACTTACCACCATCTGGTAAATGGCGTCCACAATATTCAGCATCTCATTCCGAGTTATGTAACCGTCGTTATCCAGGTCGTAAAGCTTGAAGGCCCCTGCAAAAGCCATGAAATCAACACATGGAGGAAACTTTGTATATATTCCTCAGGACTGCTAATATATACAGTAAGGTGACACTTAATTTCACTAGGATTGAAATGCATCCTAACACCTCTCGACTTGTTAGCCAATTAATGCATCAACAACTGTCAGCAGTGGATCAACTCCTGCTAAAAACCTGAGGCATGCAGCGGTGTTCGTGACAGTGAGGGAGAATCTGCATGTACAGTTGAAGTCGGAAGTTTACATACACCTCAGCCAAATACATTTAAACTCAAGTTTTTCACAATTCCTGACATTTAATCCTAGTAAAAATTCCCTGTCTTAGGTCAGTTAGGATCACCACTTTATTTTAAGAATGTGAAATGTCAGAATAATAGTAGAGAGAATGATTTAGTTCAGCTTTTATTTCTTTCATCACGTTCCCAGTGGGTCAGAAGTTTACATACATTCAATTAGTATTTGGTAGCATTGCCTTTAAATTGTTTAACTTGGGTCAAACGTTTTGGGTAGCCTTCCACAAGCTTCCCACAATAAGTTGGGTGAATTTTGGCCCATTTCTCCTGACAGAACTGGTGTAACTGAGTCAGGTTTGTAGGCCTCCTTGCTCGCACATGCTTTTTCAGTTCTGCACACAATGTTCTATAGGATTGAGGTCAGGGCTTTGTGATGGCCACTCCAATACCTTGACTTTGTTGTCCTTAAGCCATTTTGCCACAACTTTGGAAATATGCTTGGGGTCATTGTCCATTTGGAAGACCCATTTGCGACCAAGCTTTCACTTCCTGACTGATGTCTTAAGATGTTGCTTCAATATAGTTCTTTGGCTTGCAAGACTCACTCCTTTTTCCTCCAAACATAACGATGGTCATTATGGCCAAACAGTTCTATTTTTGTTTCATCAGACCAGAGGACATTTCTCCAAAAAGTATGATCTTTGTCCCCATGTGCAGTTGCAAACCGTAGTCTGACTTTTTTATGGCGGTTTTGGAGCAGTGGCTTCTTCCTTGCTGAGCGGCCTTTCAGGTTATGTCGATTTAGGACTCATTTTACTGTGGATATAGATACTTTTGTACCTGTTTCCTCCAACAACTTCACAAGTTCCTTTGCTGTTGTTCTGGGATTTATTTGCACTTTTCGCACCAAAGTACGTTCATCTCTAGGAGACAGAACGCGTCTCCTTCCTGAGTGGTATGACGGCTGCGTGGTCCCATGGTGTTTAGACTTGCATACTATTGTTTGTACAGATGAATGTGGTACCTTCAGGTGTTTGTAAATTGCTCCCAAGGATAAACCAGACTTGTGGAGGTCTACAAATGTTTCTCTGAGGTCTTGGCTGATTTATTTTGATTTTCTCATGATGTCGAGCAAAGATGTTTGAAGGTAGGCCTTGAAATACATCAACAGGTACACCTCCAATTGACTCAAATGATGTCAATTAGCCTATCAGAAGCTTCTAAAGCCATGACATCATTTTCTGAAATTTTCCAAGCTGTTTAAAGGCACAGTCAACTTAAGAGTATGTAAACTTCTGACCCACTGGAATTGTGATATAGTGAATTATAAGTGAAATAATCTGTCTGTAAACAATTGTTGGAAGAATTACTTGTGTCATGCACAAAGTAGATGTCCTAACCGACTTGCCAAAACTATAGTTTGTTAACATGAAATCTGTGGAGTGGTTGAAAAATGAGTTTTAATAACTTCAACCTAAGTGTATGTAAACTTCCGACTTCAACTGTATGTGTGAAGCATTGTAACAGTAAACAGGGGTGTTTGTGACAGTGAGGGAGAATCTGCACGTATGTGTGAAACAGGGTGTCAGTGTAGCTCGACATTCTGCATACATGGTGTTTATTCCTGTTATTCTTGCCGATCAGGTACAACGACAGCTGTGACTGAGAATGTTAGAGATCACCTTGGTGATGCAGGTGCCAGCATGGCTAGGTCAAAGTGAGGAAATGGTAATGCAAGGCAGTGAGAGAATGGGATAGGGAGCAGGGAGAGAGAGAGAGAGAAAGAAAGAGAGGGAATTGGTGTTTTTTTATTTTAACAATGTCACCGACTGGAACCTGGGTCGACTGCACGCCACAAGACCGCGCTAGCCTACTGAGCTAAAGCTTAGGCCCTAGGGTATTTTCTCCAGGCTTACATCTGAGCTTCTCGTCCAGAGTCCCTCTGGAGGTGACCGACAGGGCCTGGATGAACTCTGCAAACTCAATACGTCCATCCTGCAGAGAAAACGGAAGGAGAGTGGGAGATAAAGAGTTTAGTACAAGAGAAGTGGAGAGAATAAAGGAGAGAGAGAGAGAGAGAGAGATAAAGGAAGAAGTAGAGTACATAGGGAAGTAAGGGAGCCCCAAAAAATACAAAAAATATATATATATATATACTCTGCAAAAAAAGAAACGTCCCTTTTTCAGGACCCTATCTTTAAAAGATCATTCGTAAAAATCCAAATAACTTCACAGATCTTCATTGTAAAGGGGTTAAACATTGTTTCCCATGCTTGTTCAATGAACCATAAACAATTCATGAACATGCACATCTGGAACGGTTATTAAGACACTAACAGAAAACTTAGGACACTAAAGAGGCCTTTCCACTGACTCTGAAAAACACCAAAAGAACGTGAACGTGCCTTAGGCATGCTGCAAGGAGGCATGAGGACTGAAGATGTGGCCAGGGCAATAAATTGCAATGTCCGTACTGTGAGACACCTAAGACAGCACTACAGGGAGACAGGACGGACAACTGATCGTCTTCGCAGTGGCAGACCACGTGTAACGACACCTGCACAGAATCGGTACATCCGAACATCACACCTGCGGGACAGGTACAGGATGGCAACAACAACTGCCCGAGTTACACCAGGAACGCACAATCCCTCCATCAGTGCTCACAGCAAGAACTGGCAAATCTGGTGCAGTCCATGAGGAGGAGATGCACTGCAGTACTTAATGCAGCTGGTGGCCACACCAGATACTGACTGTTACTTTTGTCATCTTGTCTCAGTTGTTGACAGTGAGGATGTTTATTTATTTGCTGAGTGTGTGAAAAAAAAAAAAAGTTGTATACTGGGCTTTCAATTAATAGTGAACCGATATAGCAGTCTGCAGCGCCAGCGCGGGCAAAACGATTTGTCTCCCCCCAAACGGCTATGGTAAAGCATGTTTGATAGAGGGAAGAAGGACAAGAAGAGAAGAACTGGAAATTGAGAGACGCATTAAAACCAAAGAGACAGCCACAGCCAGACAAGAGAAAATAATTGACCCGACACAGAAACTATTTTCTCCACAGAGGAGTGAGAGAGACCAACCATTCAATCTCACAAATGGCTCTAGGAAATATAGCAGACAAAAAAATGGAGTGTGGCTTCTCAATGGAAATGACTGTAGACAGAGAGGACACTCAATGCAAGCAACAAAAATTAAAGCCATTTAGCAAACGCTTTTATCCAAAGAGACTTAGTCTTCCTCGCATACAGCTTTTACGGATGGGTGGTCCCGGGAATCAAACCCATAGTGCAAGCGGCATGCTCAACCAACTGCGCTACAGAGGACCACTACATTAGCCATGACAACCATTTCAGTTATGCAATGGAACCCAATCCAAGCATTTTATAAGGGATGTTAAGTGATGTCCTTTCATACGCTAAGCCAGTAAGGTTCTTAGTTGGTTTACTATTGTCCTGGCTTCTAAGAATATAAAGTTAACATAAATGCATTCCGCAGGCAGCCTGTTACCTTGTTCTCGTCAAACACATTGAAGACGAAGCAGGCGAACTTGGTGGGGTCACCGAAGGGGAAGAATTGCTTGTAGATCTTCTGGAAGCCAGCTGAATCCAGCTGACCACTAGGACAGTCTTTAATAAAACCCTTATACCTGGGGGTGGATGGAGGGAGGAATGGGGAAAAGAGGGAGAGGGGGTGGGGGGTGAGAGGTGAATCGATGAATGGAACAATTTATGCATTCAGTTTGACTGATGAAGCTCATACCCAAAGTCTTAAATGTCATTTAAAAGAAAATGAGCAAAGAAATACTGTAGATAAGAAAAAATACAAATACTGAGCTATGTTGTATGCTCAACAAAGTTGGGGAATTATATTTTATACTAATACAATTGCTCAGAGAAAGATGTATTGTTTAACAAGTATAAAAACAATTCTCAAAAATATAGATTTTTTTTTCGAACTTGGGACTCCCAGAAGGAGCCGGTTGTGACAGCCTGGGATCGAACCCAGGTCTGTAGTGACGCCTCAAGCACTGCGATGCAGTGCCTTAGAGGCCTGCACCCCTTTTTTCAATACTCTAGCATGATACTGAGCCTTTTTCTAAAATATTTTATGAGTTTGGAGAACACGTTAGGAGAGATCTTAGACCATTAATCCATAGAGAATATTTTCAGATCTGATTATTATTTTCTCTTATGGACTGCCCTTCAAACCATAGGTTTTCAATGGGGTTCAAGTCCGGAGACTGAGATTGCCATGGCAATGGTCAGCTAACCATTTCTTTGTGTATTTTATTGGTGCTTGGGGTTATTATCTTGCTGGTAAATCCACTCGTGGCCAAGTTTCAGCCTCCCGGCAGAGGCAACCAGGTTTTGGCTAAAATGTCCTTGTATTTGGTAAAGTTCATGATGCCGTTGACATTAACAAGGGCCCCAGGACCAGTGGAAGCAAAATAGCCCCATAACATCAAAGATCCACCACCATATTTTAACCGTAGGTATGAGGTACTTTTCTGCATACGCTTCTATTTTTCAACGGCAAACTGGTGTGCTTGGCCAAAGAGTTCTATTTTCATGTCACCATAGCACAGGTTCCAAGTCAAGTGCCAATGCCTTTTATCAAACTCGAGGCACTCTTACCTTACTGCTACTCAAACAAAACTACTCCTAGCCTTGAGAAAGACCACAGAGCCTTTCAGTTTACCCACACTTTAGTTTTCTTTTACTTTCCCACACTATCTGTATCTGAACGAGGAAGTGATACTGTGCTCCCAACACAAGGGTGTAAGCAGCAGGCTCACTAGTGGATGACAGCGACAGCCCTCGTTTTATTACCGTTTGATGTGTTGTTTGCCTACTCGGCAGACAGAACGATCCCCTGGCATTGTGATTTGAAATCTCTCGCTTGCCTCTATTCATGTCAGCTAGCTAGCACTGTGAGCGCTGTGGGGGAGAATCTTCTTCCAGCACAGACTTCACAGCATGGGGTGATGCAAAATCACTTCAAAGAACACAAGGGAGGCAAAAGAGGGATCGGCATGGGTATTGTGGTTGGTGGCGGGTGGAGAAGTTTGCGTGTTGTCTCTTTCCATTGGCTTCCTCTCACAGTGTGATCTTTGAGCTGTGATAGAAGCTCTTGTAGGCCTTCCTCTCACAGTGTGATCTTTGAGCTGTGATAGAACTCTTGTAGGCCCTTTTGCAGCTATAGAGAGAGACAAACCCATTTCAGTCTTGCCCAACTCACAAAGGTATGACTGGGGACAGGGGCATGAATGGGTACTGGGGACTAGGGCATGAGTGGGGACTGGGCCATGAGTGGGGACTGGGGAGCGCATCAGAGAAAGCTGTGAGGTGTGTCATTTCCTGTCTCTCCTTCTCCTTCAGACTTGTCTTCCTCCTTTGAGTCTACATGTCACGTCGTTCAGTAACATTTCACGTCGTTCATCTCTCTCCACAGTTCTCAATATGTTTCTTATCAGAGTGGGCACTCGGCCCAGTGTCAACAGCTCTCCATCTGGTGTGTACGGGGCGCCACACGAGGGTAAGCCACGGAACTTGGCACAAGCAGCAAAGTATTTGGGAATCAGAAAGGTTATGAGGTCAAAATAGCCTAGCACTGGTCTGAGGTGATTCGTTGTGACAGAAATATCCTTTGTTTCAATTGGCAATGTCAAACATAAATGTTTAGCTGCTTTTGCGACACCTACGGCCAATTGTGCATGTTTTACTAAAAACAGAGTTCTGCCTGAATATAATAACGAGGCTGGCCACCGGCAAAAAGGGTAACCGATCGGAAGCCTCCAGTAATTTAGCTGAAATGGAAAGGAGTGACATTTAGATAAACATTGGTAGTGTATTGAAGCTGTCCGCAACATCAGAACACAGGACTACCTTCCTAACCCCAGAGACTAGCCAGAGGTTATGACTATGAGGAGATAATAACAGTGTTGTTGTATACAGCTACCAAGGCAGCAGCTTCTCAGGGTGTGGCCCTCTGGCTACAGGCTGAGGGCCAGGCTGGTCTAGCGAGGTTATGTCTACAGCTGCCACGACTAGTGGCGGTGCCAGCAATGCCTCAGGCAAGAGAGAGCTGTGCCACTGGGCTCTGTTGTGGTACCTGGCCCATTTACATATGTGTGTGGCCTGACACCTCAGCCAACACACTGAGTCTGGGCACAGAGCCCAGCCAGCCCATCACCATACCTCAGAGGAAGGCAAATGATGGATTGTTTTCATCAAGCCCTTCTCACTAGGTGTTCGACCCCCCCCCCCCCCCCCCCCCCCACCCACCCCAGAAGTAAGCACATCCAACGCCAAATTGTGTGAAACACGGCAGCCATCTTGTGCCCAAGCGTTCGCCGTACATCATAGTGAAGGAGAACGCAGTGATTTAGCCTATTTGGAACAGTTATAGGACATTGCTACTACATTACTGTGAAGGGCCAAGTATAAAATTTAGAAAGGACACCTCTTGCGATGTCACAGGATCTTTACCAACCACCTTTAATTTAATGTTTCATTCGAAGGATGGTGTCTGTCTAAATTCAACTCAAGAGGCATCGGCTACAGTACTTTGAAAGCCTTACTAAGAGCCTTCTATTTCAAGATGTGGTTATGAAATTCCAGTGATGCATTGGGTGTCCATGGTAACGAAGGCTGAACAGGAAGGTTGCTGTAACATAAACACTGTAGGAGTTTGCTGAAGGTTTTAGCGTTCCACAAACATGGTCGATGCAAAATCGACAGAACGGAGAGTGCCATTGAGTTCTGGTGCCGACTATAATGCCACCTGACTCACCAACTACAGCTGTTGGGCCCTTGAGCAAGGCACTTAACCCCTAACCTGCTCCAGGGGTGCAGTGCAGCATTGTTGTTGACTGACTGTACACAAGTATAATGCAGAATTTGCAATAGGAGGTTGACTTAATTGTTAGCTGAGGCAATGAGAGAGACTTACCATTGTTGTACCTCTTTTTCTGTGACTGCAGACAGAAAACAGAGAAAAGGAGATTGTTAGAAGAAAACTTGACAAAATGAGAGACATTGATCACTTTTATTATGTATTTACTGGGAGAGGCTGTTACATCTGAGGTAACATTAGATTTATATGGTTGTTAAATGGACCACGTCGAACGGTGTTGATTAGTGCAGTTGACTAAGCTAATCTGTACCAGCCCTAGTTTCCAACAGTATTGACTGCTTCATATGTTATTCAGTCGCTGAAATAACTTACATCTCCTGGGAGTGAAATGCTATGTGTAGTCCTGCTCATCTTAATAATTAAAAGATAAATAAATATACATAAAAAAGCCTAAATAAATGGTAGAGAATGTATGAATAATGAAAGTCTACTTCCTATTCAGATTTGATTCAGATTAGATTTCTGGTGCAACTAATATAACTCCACACGTCTCTATCCCATCCTGGTAGCCTCTATGGCATCCTGGTAGTCTCTATGCCATCCTGGTAGTCTATATGACATCCTGGTAGTCTCTATGCCATCCTGGTAGTCTCTATGCCATCCTGGTAGTCTCTATGACATCCTGGTAGTCTCTATGCCATCCTGGTAGTCTCTATGCCATCCTGGTAGTCTCCTGTTTTACCATAGCTGTGTTTTCCCCTCTATATTGTGAGTAAACAGCCAATCAGAGCTGAGCTGTACTGCCCTGCCTGGTTACACATCCACCATAGTTGCTGACACTGTGCTGGATGTCAGTGTAGCTGGTGGCTAAGTGCATCGCTACTACTTTCGTGAGACCTAGAACTACAGATATCGGATCTTAATTAGATCCTTTTTGTCACAGGAGGAAAAATATCTGAATAAATATTTAGAATCGCCACCAGGGGGCAGCTGGAAGCGGTGTTTGTGTATACAATGCAGTACCCTACCTACATTGTACCTTATGTATGCTACGCTCTTCGGGCGGCGAGCTATATAGTGACCAGCCTGAGCTTATGTTAGGCTCAAATGTATAAACATCTTGGCAGCTTTACAAAATGAAATATTAAAGCCACACAATACATGCTTATAATCCACTCCAAAGACGAGAACTAAATTGACAAATTATACATAGCCTAACTATAAAACGTGGATGAGCATCCACACTGGAGGAAAGTTTGTCGTTCCACAGTAGGCGGGCGCTACATCTGTCAATCAACTGATGGCCCAAAGCAGCTCATCAACTCAGCCAGAGAAACAAAGAGTAGCCTTCAATATGTGACAGTGGATAGGCTAACGGTTAGCCTACAGAATGTAGCATATTGGAATATAATCAAATAACAAGGGGCCTATTGCAACCATCGATGGCACTAAGATAATCATCAGCCGATGTCTCGTTAAACCATCAATACACTATAAATTAACCCGCACAGCTGATCTCTTTTGCAACCATTATTGGTCACCTCATTACTGCTCCCTAAAAGACAGGGGTGCAACTTTCACAGTTTTATCATCGGAATGTGATACAAAACGAGGCAGCGGTGTGCTTTAGGACCATGCAGATGCCCCCCCCCCCCCCACTTCTAGATTATTGGTCATGTACACATATTTGCAGATGTTGTCTCAGGTGGAGTGAAATTATTAAGCTATATAAAAATGACGGTTGTTGATGTGTATGGCTGCATTTCAGATAAATAAAATGAAGTTAGCTGTAATAGGACCTAGGCCTAGCGTTTGAGCGAGCGAGAAAATGTATTTGAT